>PVKP010009690.1:48713-67503 GCA_004027715.1 Plecturocebus donacophilus
CCAGTCCCACCCTCATGCAGCTGAACCACAACTGATAGATACCTTGAGGCCATACTTTTTGCCACCATCCTTGCAAACTTGAAACAAACAAACAACAAATAAGTAATATAATTTTATTTGTTTGCTTTTGAGCTGGGAACATAATCCTTGGACTTCATGTTCCGTTTCCTGTGGAGGAGGGATTCAGAGACGGAGCTTTGTATGTGTAGAGGAATCTATGCACGGAGAGATATTGCAAGTGGAAGAATGGAAGTGCATGTATGCACCCAAACCCAAGGTTATGCAAACTTGTAATCTGTTTGATTGCCCCAAGTGGATTGCCATGGAGTGGTCTCAGGTAAGATTTGAGAATCTGCCATGTTTAATTAATTCTCATATTTTAAGGGATATTTTCTATATGCCCACCGTAGTACCAGACAGCACAGAGACAAAAACAAAAATTTGTAAAAGAGCATGGTCCTCACTCCAAAATGCTTAGGAAGACAGCTGGAGGACAAGGTAAAAAAGACAAGCATCATGGTAGGTAAGAATAATTAATATTAAGGACATTAATAATAATATTGCTATATAATTATTATCATAATTAATATTAAGTACATCTATAAAGAACAGATGTTGAAGCAGAGTCAATCAAGAAATCTTTGTTGCCCTTGTGGTGCTTAACCATCTTTGAAGAATTTAAACAAACAAGAATTAAAATTTAAATTCTTTGAAGACTATAAACAAGCAAGAACCTGAGAAACATCACTGGGTTAGGGTTAGTGTTAGGGAGATGGTCAAGCAGAGGTGGCTGAACAAAGGCAGTAATGACAAAGTTGAAAGGGGCTCAGATTCATCAAGAGTGAAGAGATGACCTATGGCACTAAGAATTGGAAGATTAAGTTAGAAATGCTGACATGACATGAGAAGTGTGTCCTTGAACTAGTAGCTACTAAGAAGCTTCACAATTTTTGTGAAGAAATAATATATTTTAAGTAATTGAGGCAAGACAGCCTAAGACTGGGAAAGACCAGAGGTGGACAGCCTATTTAGAAATCATCATGGAGTTAAGTTGTATATAAAAAAAAGAGAGAGCGAGAAGAAGGAAAACACCCCAGAGATATAACAAGGTTTATGTAAAATTATCGTAGTTTTCACTTAATAAAGAGATGACTGAGTATGCCTTCAGAGCAAATGAAATGCAGGAAAAAAATTTTGCAATCTACCCATCTGACAAAGGGCTAATATCCAGAATCTGCAGAGAACTAAAACAGATTTACAAGAAAAAAACAAACCCATTCAAAAGTGGGTGAAGATATCAGCAGACATTTTACAAAAGAAGACATCTATGAGGCCAATAAACATATGAAAAAATGCTGATCATCACTGATAATTAGAGAAATGCAAATCAAAACCACATTGAGATATCATCTCACACCAGTTAGAATGGCGATCATTAAAAAATCTGGAGACAACAGATGCTGGAGAGGATGTGGAGAAATAGGAACGCTTTTACACTGTTGGTGGGAGTGCAAATCAGTGCAACCATTGTGGAAGACAGTGTGGCGATTCCTCAAGGACCTTGAAATAAAAATACCATTTGACCCAGCAATCTCATTACTGGATATATACCCAAAGAATTCTAAATTGTTCTTTTATAAAGACACATGCACACGTATGTTCATTGTGGCACTGTTTACAATAGCAAAGACCTGGAACCAACCCAAATATCCATCAACAATAGACTGGATAAAGAAAATGTGGAATATACCATGGAATACTACGCAGCCATAAAAAACAATAAATTTGTGTCCTTCATAGGGACATGGATGAATCTGAAAACCATCATTCTCAGCAAACAGACACAAGAACAGAAAACATGGTATCACTCATAGGCGGGTGTTGACCAATTAGAATATGTGGACACAGGGAGGGGAGCATCACACACTGCAGTTAGTTGGTGGGGGGGCTAGGGGAGGGACAGCAGGGGTGGGAAGGGTGGGGAGAGATAACATGGTGAGAAATACCAGATGTAGGTGATGGGGTGAAGAAGACAGCAAACCACTTTGCCATGTATGTACCTATGCAACAATTCTGCATGATCTGCACATGTACCCCAGAACCTAAAGTACAATTAAAAAAAAAAAAGATGAAAAATGCAGACATTGGTATTTAATAATTTAATGTTAATTCTTTAATTTTCTAGAGAGTGAGATGTAGTTGCCTCAAGTTTCTGCAGCTCTCTTAAATGATCTCCACACACTTAGCTCATCATGTACATGTATTAATATATCTACTTATCTGTTTATTCAATGTGTCAGCTACCATGCTAAGAAGTAAATACAGCTTGCTCTTACCACCCAAAAGCTTAGAATCTAGTTGCACAGACATGCATACAAACGAAGTTGTGATACAGTATAGTGTTGTGCATGAGTAGTATCATGTGCCCAGTACTTCAGAGGCACAAGGTGGAATGATTCACTCCACCTGAAGGTGTCAGGAAAGCTTCAGAAAGGAGTTAGCACTTGAACTTTAAGGTTAAGTGAGTGTCAGGTGAAGACCATATCAATCTTTTTCTGATATCCCCAGACTAAACATAATCACCCTGTAGAACTTTATTCAAACTTGCTAGGGAAGAAGTTATCAATTAATTTTTGGTCACATATTCCCTGAAAAGATTAGAGAATTACATACCTTTTCACATATATGCAGGTTGACATCTAAAATTTCCTATCACAAGTTTTAATAATTAAAAAGAATATCATTTCAACATGTTGTGAATGTTGACATTTTAAAATAAAAGTGTTGCAGCATTTAAAAAAATCTGTCTAGTGGAATTTAAATGCCATGATAATTATGTCTTTGCCATCTTTCAATTAAAAATACACAAGTGAGCTCTTCTTTAACAATTTGGATGTTGTGAATATTTTTCCCTTTGAACTCACATTTGCAATCTACTCTTTCCACAGAACTTTATTCTATTATAATGTATTTTTATGCTTTAAAGTTTTTTTTATTACACTATTCTACTTCTCTCCGAGAAAATATATATGATCATTGGTACTAATTTATTTTACTTTCCTGTGGCCATAAGGCCCTAAATATTTAAAATAGTCATCTGAATTGAGTTAATTTTAGTATACCCTCAAAACAACATATATATTTCAAAGTTGGATAAATAAGAATAACACATAAAAATTACATTTTCATTTGGATACACACTTAGTCCATCATGTACATGCATTGATATATCTTTATAGAAGATAAGTGGAGCTTAAAAAATAATTCATATATTAATCACCAGAATGAGACATGTGTTCATCAGTGATTTTATTGTTAATTTTTGCTATCGGTTTTTTATTTTGTTTTGTTTGGCTTTGCGTGTATACACTGGGAAAGCTTGTTTACATAAATAAATAGACTGGGATGGAAGGATTTTGTTTTAGCAAGGTTGTTCATTTCTTTGAACTCTTGAGTTATGTGGCAAAATTCACGTGATAGTCTGTCATCAAAAATTATTTTTAAGGGTCTGTCTGCTGGCAGTTTAAGTCCTCTATTTGGTTGAAAGCAGAGAATATCATCTCAACTGCAAAAGTATTTGTTATCAAGACATTAGGGACTTTCATTTTTTCAGCCTCCAATCACCATTATTTCTACAACTGCAGAGCCTGTTTTCAGCCTTCATAAGCCATATGTTCTCTGTTGGATTTAGAGCTTTTATATCACCCTCCATCCCCATAAATATCATGACTTTATCATTTCATGTATTATCAGAATAGAAGATGTTAACTAGCTCTTCTCATTCACCATACCTCACTCTTAATATTTTTCACTTTTAAAAAAATCAAATATATTCTCAATGATGAGGATTTTTCATCCATGAGGACATATGCAGCTCCACAGAGGAGTTCTGGAACATTGTCAACACCGACAATGCCGTTGGGAGAAGTGTCCGGCTTTTCAGAAGGATGGTTTAAAAGGAGAGGATACTCCTTTGGATTAACCAGTTGTAGTATTATATCTTATATTGTTATATCTTATATTGTTTTCTTTCTCTTTGGGTAGATTTTTTCTTTCTTTCATGGCTAATATAAAACAGCCCCTCAATGTCTTATATATCTTAAGTTGATAAATTTGGCAGTAGTTGAGTCAGTTTTCCAAAAACAGGGTAATATCAAACTTCACTGAACTCATTAAAGTATTTGTTCAGTGGTTTCAAGAGTGGCATGATGAACTAGAGAGGTTTCCCAATATTCTGCCTGATGTGTGTACATTGAGAAAAGCCTCCATATCCTTGAAACATGTCTTTGAAACTTGTCCCCAGGGACACCCAGGTACAAAGTGCTTAGAGGGTCAGAAGAGAATTTACAAGCTCTTTAAAGCAGTGACTTGACCATGGCTTTGTCAATAGATAGCTCTGGGAAGGAATTCCACTCTGTCTGTTAGGAACTGTTTGACCTTGAGCAAGGTCCTTGGATGGTGGGCTGTTTGCTTATCTGTTCAATGAGCCTGAAGCTACTGATCTGCAAGGGTCAGGAGGATTCATGAGATAACAAATGGAGATTCCTGTCCCATAGCAAGTAACCAAAGGCAACCAAGAGCTCTCAGCCCCTCCCTGGGGTGGATCCAGAATTCATGAGGTCTGAAGTTTGTACAGATTGGAGGAGATACCTCAAAAACAACAAGAATATAAAACATAAATATTAGATATCAAAGAGTGTTTATTTACATAAGAAAGGAAATTACAATAAATTACAAATTTTTAAAAACTGACAGCAACCACAATGTGAACTCGACTTAATAATGATAATATTTAATAATGATATATTAAGTGATATATTGGTTACGTTAATAATGATATATTAATATTGATTCATCAGTTGTAACAAAGGCACCACACTAAGGCAAGATGTTAATAATAGGGAAAATCATAGGGGGAAAAAGGGGTGAAAGGAAATATGGGGGCTCTCTGTACTCTCTGCTCAATATTTCTGTAAACCCAAAATGGTCTTCAGAAAATATAGTCTATAATTTTTTTAAATGCATACACATATATACATATATATGCTCCCCAACATGCAGATTCTATTAGTCCATTCTCACACTGCTAGAAAGTTACTACCAGAGACTGGTTAATTTATAAAGGAAAGAGATTTAATTGACTCACAGTTCCACATGTCTGGGGAGGCCTCAGGAAACCTACAATGATGGCGGAAGGTGAAGGAGAAGGAAGTACCTTCCTCACAAGTCAGCAGAAGAGAGAGAGCATGAAGAGGGAAGAGCCCTTTATAAAACCGTATGTCTTGTGAGAACTCACTGACTATCATAAGACCAGTATAGGGGAAACTGCCTCCATGACTAATCACCCCCAACCAGGTCCCTCCCCATGGGGATTATGGGGATTACAATTTAAGATAAGATTTGGGTGGCGACACAGAACCAAACCATATCACAGATAAATGAAAAGATACTCTAGATTTTTGTATGACGTGAAAACATTCCACTCATAGACAAGAGTAACTTTTAAATCATAAACAAATAATCCAAGAAAAAAATGCTGATAACACAAACTTCACAGAAATTCAGAAAAAATAGCATAATGTTTTTATTAATTTTAACTGCAGGTGGTTGTAGTTATAGATGAATCAGGATACATCTATAGTATTTTTTTCTCTACTGTTTGGTGGGATACTCTTCTATGGCCTCGTTATATGACAGCAGTTTTGCAAGATTGACTTCTATAGACAGAATAGAAACATAATCCTCTGGCATTATTGGTCAGAATTTTATTATATTTTAATTGACAATTCAGAAAGGTTTCATTCACCTTCAAAAATTATTTTAGGCAGGATCACCTAAACCTTTAATCAAACTTGAAAGAACTTGTAACACGTTTCTTTGATATTTGAGCAGTAAGATTTCAGGGCATTTTTAATTTTCTTGAACTATGATCTCACCTTAAATACCCTTTGAATTGAGAGGTGGAACAAGGTTGTGCAAAAGAGGAGCCCTGAAATACAAGCATCACAGAATATTAGCCTCTGCACTCTTCCTTACATAATATTTGTCTAAAAGTCTTTTATGTTTAATATTTATGTAGTTCAATGGCTCTCCTTTGCATATTATATTAAAAGAAATGCATTAGCTTCTCTTTTCTTCTTTGAAGTGCACAGTGACTTGTGGCCGAGGGTTACGGTACCGGGTTGTTCTGTGTATTAACCACCATGGAGAGCACGTTGGGGGCTGCAATCCACAACTGAAGTTACACATCAAAGAAGAATGTGTCATTCCCATCCCGTGTTATAAACCAAAAGGTAAGTCTATGGTGCATTGTAAGTTCAAATCAAATGGTATTTTCCAGCTCTCATTCCAATATTATAGCACTTCCCTTTCAACTTACTACTTTCTTATAAAAATTGTCTTATTGACAAATTGCAATAGACCTTCCCATCTAGATAAAAAAGTTGGGTATATGTGAATTATTCCTCTGGAGGGAAAACAGCTCCTGTTGATTCAGTACAGATAGAGTAGCTCCTATCTATCTAGGTTTATACTAACATTTCTTGGTGGACCTAAGAAAATTAAATGCAGTCCCTCCCTTGAAGAAAAAGAAGAATGGAGGGAGGAAGATTTAAAAAAGAGGGGAAGGAAAAGTAGAAGGAGGAAGAGAAAGAAGAGCAAGAAAAAGAGGAAGAAGTAGAGGAGGAGGAGGAAATTATTAACTTTTCCCAAGATTCTCATTCTTCTTTGTACCTACGTCTCTACTGGAGTGTAAGATTTTTGAGGGAGGAATGATGTCATCTTTATCATGTGTACATGTAATGAATGAAAACTTCCAGTTCCCAGTGGAGATCTATGGATGCATTTATAATCTCTCTAGTAGTTCATATTTGTTCTACATGAAAGAGCAGAAATGGGTAGCATCCATGTATAAGATTATTTGGCATCACCTCTCTGGTTTATGGTCTTCTCTGCACTTAGTTTTTTCCAGGTTCTTTAGTGTTAACCATTCTCATGAAAAGTATCTTACATCTTGAAATGGAAAAAAAGATTATTCCCAACTATTAGTAAGAAGGACTCCTCCTTAGTACTTGAGAGAGAATGGTAAAATTCTCTTTTGTTATTTCCGGATTCATTATTCATACAAATAGCCTCATAATTAGCCATTCAATAAATATTTTTTCAGTATGTCTATCTTGCAGAAAAGTCACTAGTTGCCATGACAGGTACAAACATTGACTATATAACTCCATCAATAAAGTCTTTTCTCCTTCCTTATGCACTAATGATACTTTTGTAGCCACTTACATAGTGTCTATAGTTTCCTTGAAGCATCCCAAAGTTATTGTTATTTATCACTTCATAGATAGATAATTTCTTTCTTCACATCAAGGAGGCTTCAAAGGACAGAAAGGGCCAACAGTTTGCTCCTCCATGCCAGATGTAATTGGTAATCTCCCTCAACAACTACAACAGTAAAAGTTTGAGTAAACTATAATCCAGACTCTCTCATCCTGTCCCAACTTTCTTAACTTCCATGTTATTTGCTTTTCTCTGTTAATTTTTGCATTCCATGTACAAAATAAAGTGTGACCAAAGATAGCAGGCTGATATAGCTGAAGTAAGAGCTTCAGTGTGTGAACAACAGAAATTGGTATTGATTTGTAAAAGGCATTTTTATGTTAACTTTGACAGCAGAGTCAACTGTATCATGTGATCATTTTGGTTGCATTTTAATAATGTATTAATTTTTTTAAAACACAGCAGAAATGTTTAATTCATTCCAGAAGCCACCTAATGTACTGTGCTAAGGAACTCAACTTGCATTTGAAAAACATGACCTCTTTATAAATGAAATCTTCAGCCAATATAATCATATATCCAACTCCTTAATCATTAATAGTAATTAAGCTCATTGTTTATGTTCTCTTTTTCTTAGAAAAAAGTCCAGTGGAAGCAAAATTGCCTTGGCTGAAACAAGCACAAGAACTGGAAGAGACCAGAATAGCAACAGAAGCACCAGCGTGAGTCCAGGACCTTTTATGGGAATAATCATGGCATAGCCAGTTAACATGATATATGTAATTTTTGTACTTATTGGAGTACAGTGATACATTTAATATCCAAATGACCTGGATTGACAGACTTTGGAGAGCTTGAGCTGGCTAGAACTTTTCCTTACTTCACAATTCAGCAGTCCTCCTTTGGCAGTATCTCTGAGCAGCACAGGAAAGAACAGGGTTATTTAACTCAAAGCAGATCCAGTGGCCTGTTACACTTAAGATATTGGGGATAATTTCTAGGTGTTAACACCTGTGATTTGACTGCAGATCATCATAGCATCTTACAAATAAATCAATCATTCCATGGGTAAGTCATGGTCAATATCTATAAAATGATTTAAGTTCAAATGCATTAGTGGCCTGAGTGATCATAGGGAAATGGAAATAAGAAGGTACTAAGAGTATTGGAGCTTAGAACCACCCCTGCTAACTACACAAGTCTAACTTTTCCGACCTTAAACAAGTCTAACTTTTCTGTGTCTTATTCTCCTTACCTATAAAATTAGCAGGTTGGGCTTGATCTCTTCAGGGTTCATTCCAACTCAGAAATCCAGTGACTACCATCATATGTGATTTGATGAGTATGGATTGTAATGGTGCCAGTGGAAATTAAGAATTAAGAGCAAATCAAAGAAGCATTCTGGAGGCAGTTATACAGGGACAAAAAGAGAGCAAGAAATCAAAGGTGCCCTGAGATTTTCTACTCCAGGAATCTGTAAGAGCAACAGCACCAATGACAGACTCAAGTAATTGGGCAGAACGGCTGATTCCATGTCAAACACGTGAAGTCTTTGGTGCTGACAGGCTATCTATGAAGAGTGCGATTCCCTAAGCATCAGAGGAAAAGGGATCTCAGCAGTAATCTGGCCACTTTTCTTCTTGGAGCAGGCATTTCTTCAACACGTTCAGCAATGGGCAGAGTTCACTGCATTAAGAGACGCCTCATTCTTGTGTTAAAAAACCCAAGTTATTTTCAAGATGTTTTTCTTCTGTTGAGACAGAATAGACTTCCTAATTTGTGTTCTCTGAAGCAGAAAAAAAAATACATCTATGCCCCATCCCATGTGACAAGTTTTCACAAATATGAAGAAAGCGGCCGTGGATCCCAGGAGCTTTGTCTTTCCCAAGCTCATCATTCTTAGCCTTTTCAGCAGTCTTCATGCACTGTTGTTTTTAGATCCCTTCCCAACCTTCTGTGTTTTTCAGAATCCACTCTCATTTGTCAGTCTCCCTTTTAACTGTGGTCCAGCCCAGTGATGAGCCCAGGGCAGTGTGGGTTACTTCTCTTTGAGAAGGCACATGTGGCAAAGTGATGTGGGCCAACATAGCTGGCACATCACACTCATGACAGGCACAGACTTCTCCACGTGGACACTGTCAGTGCTGGCTAGAACCACAGAAGAAACTGTGGACCGTGTGAGGGCGAATGGCTTCACAGTATTTGAGTAAAAAGAAGAGTGTTGGGCTCCTGACAGAAGCTTGGGGATTTGGAGGAAGTGGGAATCAGAAGAGGAAGATGGTGAGGGAGTAAAGCAGTGAAGAGAGAAAGGAGTAAAACCCAGGAAAGCTTATTATTCCAGAGACCAAAGGAGGAAGGAGTTTAAGGAGGTGAACGGCAAATAGGATTCAGATCTCACAGAAAGACAAGGAAAATCCACGAGGAATGAGAAAAGGCTACTTTTATTAACAAGAAAGGCTTTTTTCAGTGAATTTTGGAGTAATATTATTCAAAGAGTAGAGAATAAAACATTGTGGAGATTTCAGAAATAAATTTCCAAAAAAGAAGGAAATGGAACAATGGATCTTTGAGTACTAACGGAAGGAGTAAAGATGGGTAGTCAAGCTTATGGAAAAGTGTGTATGTATGTGTTTGTTGTTTTTCATTTTGGAGTTAGGACAGTCTTAAACAAATTAAAAAGACAGGATTTTGGACAAGTAGGTTAATATCTGTAGACCTTCCAACTAGACAAGGAAGGCATTAGGCTAAATGCTGCTGGAACCTTCTCCCATCTCTGATCGCCTACAATCCTGTAATGGAAGGAGTCTGTAGAAAGAAAAGGGTTTGAGACGCTTGAGAGAGAGTGTGTAGTTGTCACAAAAGGAAGGTCATGGAGTCCTTTGCCTAGAATGGTGGGTCCTACCAAGATCTTCTGTTTTCAAAACACAGTTAGATGACAGTTGATAATCCTTCTGTATGTCCTCTCTTGGTTAATAGGATTGCAGTCCATCCAGTTCCCCCAGCTAGGAGCCTTCAGTCTTCCTTGGCTCCTTCCCATTCTTCTCTGAAGTGTAATTAGCCACTGAGTTGTGCTGACTACATTTACTAAAATCTTTTTGGTTCCATCTCCTCCTCTCCATCCAAGCTACTATCCTTGTACAGGTCCTGAAATCAATTCCCAGGACACCTGCAACAGCTTTCTAATTTGCTCCTCAATTGCTTCCCTATCTAGGTAGGGCACAAGTCTAATTCTTTCTTTGCAATGTTCAGAATGTCGAAATGTCTCCCCATCGCCCAGATTTATGTGGGTTCATATGGCCAACAGGACTTGGCAGGGTATTCCTTCTCTGGGTCCCCAGCCTCATGTCTGGCCACCTCCTTGTTTTACCTTGAGTAGGATGCTTCAGTCACACTGACTTGCGGGCTGTTTCTAGTGCACAGCAAGCTGCCTCTTGCCTCCTTTCCTTTAATCACACTCCCCTCTTAGTTGGGAATGACCCCCACCTGTTAAGTCTTGTTTTGTAACTTTCTTTTTAATGAACCACCATGTCATGTTCATAACCCAGTATCAACAATTATCAACCCAGGGCCACTCTTGTTTCATCGAAACCATCACCACTGCCACTATGCCCTGATCATTTTTGAAGCAAACACAGACAGCACATCATTTCATTCATAACTAATTCAGTATGTATCTCTAAAAGAAGTCTTTTGAAAAAATAACCCAAGTACCATTTTTGAAATGCTATCCTCGATACTTCTATAAGAATCGCCTGTGGTGCTTTTAAAAATGTGGTGATTTCCAGGCCCCACTGAGCCAGATACTGTAAGGCTGGGGCTCCATCACCAACATTTTCTTTTTCTTTTGGCTCTGCCAGATTTTTTTTTTTTTTTCTGGTAAGAGACACACGCACACAACTTACCATTTTAAGTTTCTGGTAAGAGATACACACACAAAACCTACCATTTTAAGTTTCGGTAAAAGATACACACACAAAACTTTTTTTTTTTTTTTTTTTTTTTTTTTTATTGAGATGGAGCCTCACTCTGTCACCCAGGCTGGAGTGCAGTGGTGCGATCTCGGCTCACTGCAACATCCACCTCCCGGCTTCAAGTGATTCTCCTGCCTCCAGCTCCCGAGTAGCTGGGTTTACAGGCGCGCACCACCACGTCCTGCTAATTTTTGTATTTTTAGTAGAGGCAGGATTTCACCATCTTGGCCAGAATGGTCTCGATCTCTTGACTTCGTAATCTGCCCACCTTAGCCTCCCAACATTTTAACCATTTTACAGTGTGCAGTTTAGTGGCTTTCAGCACATTCACACTGTGGTGTGTCCATCACCATCTCCCATCTGTAGAATTTTTTCATCACCCCAGTATAAGCTCTGTTCACCTTCAGCAATAACTCCCTATTCCCTCCCCCTAGACTCTGGTAGCCTCTATTCTACTTTCTCTCTTTCATTAACTAGCGTTTTCAACAAACACCCCAGATAACTATGGCAGGGGAGTGGGCATATCCAAGTGTGGGAACCACTGGATCAGATAGTCCCTAAGGTCCCTTTAAAGTTCAGAAAATACTGTTTACTTTATTGAATTAGAAAAGGGGGATGTCAGTCAGGCGAGGTTGCTTACCCTTGTAATCCCAGCACTTTGGGAGACCGAGGTGGGTGGATCACTTAAGCTCAGGAGTTCAAGACCAGCCTGGCCAAGATAGTAAAACCTTGTCTCTACTAAAAATACAAAAATTAGTCGGCTGTGGTGGCGCATGCCTGTGGTCCCAGATACTCGGGAGGCTAAGGCAGGAGAATTTCTTGAGCTCAGGAGGTGGAGAGGTTGCTGTGAGCTGAGATCCTGCCACTTCACTCCAGAGCGAGACTCCACCTCAAAAAAAAAAAGAAAGGAAGAAAGAAAAAAGAAAAGAAGGGAAAAGAAAAGAAAAGGGGGATATCATGGAAGCTACAGTGAGGTTCAGGCCCCATATTCATTCCAAACGTGCCTTTTCTGTCAGCCCCACCTGACTTTGCTGGGGGGTTCTTCCTCCTCTTATTCACAGAGCAAAGCCAAAAGGCTCTTTACTCCTGAAGACACCACCGTTTCCTCCCCCGTGTGCAAGACTGAGCAGACAGCACCTGTTCCCTGGCCCAAGCAGCGGCCTCTTCCCACCTTCCGCCATCTCTCCCTCTGTGGTCTCTCTGCAGTTTTCCTGCATAATTCACACTGCCTGGCAGTTTCTGGCCTGGTCCTGGCCATCTAGTGTGAAGTTTATAGTTTCCTGCCACCACTTCTGACTCTATTCATTCCCTTGATTTCCAAACAAAACCACAACATATCTCAGCTTCCAGTGCATCCTTTTATTACCACTGTCTTTTGTGGTTTGGGATGCTTGCTTGTTGACAGTGAAGGAGAATATGAACGCAGCTGTATTTTACATCCCTCCCGTAGAGTCTGCCAAGCCAGCCTGGAGGAGATAAATATTTCTGCCTCTGTGGTTTACCATGGCTCGAGCTCCGAATTTACATAGGGAGTGGATGTTCAGAGGGCTTTTTTGCTTTTTTTTTTTAATTAGGAAAATAAAAATTATAGTGTATAAAGCTAAGCCAAGAGAACTGCAGTACTGACCTTCTTAGCTTTCAGCTCTGGAATGTGTTGACAGTTGATATGGTTCATTGGTTCATCGTTGTTTTAAAAGTTCCTCCCTGGAGCCCCTTCGTTTGTTTCTATGGGATTTTTAACACTTCAGCAAACTTGTTGCCCTCGCTGTCATTTTTCATATACAAAAACTAAGAAAATAGAATTGGCTTAGCACACCTTGTATGTTTCTTTCACTGCTGTCGTAACTTCTCCGCTTGTGGAAACTGTATTTGCTATAGTCAAATTAGGTGACACTTCAGGAATCTGTTTTTCTAACAACAACAGTGTCTAACAACTAATATGAGGAGTGCTTTTGTGCCAGACCTTATTCTGAGTGTTCTACATGGATTAAGTTGTTTAATGCTCACAACAACCCTATGAGGAAGTGCTATTCTTATCTTCATTTTGAGGCTGAGGAAACAGAGGCACAGAAACATAAAGGAATTGTTTTGGAGATATTAAGTGGTGGACAGTGGTTCTCTGGCACGTGACTCTAGAAAGAGCTGCAGTTTCGTGTCAGATGTCCTGAATTCAAGTCTCACCCATCCTTGGGTTTTTCCAATGGAGTAGACAGGGAAGTGAGTGACTGCATGATGGTATTGCAAGGTCGTGATGTATTATAATTACATTATGGTGTTGTTTGGGCTCAGGAATGGTTTCCAGAAACAGATGGTACATGAACTGAGGTCGTAGAATGTCCTACAGTGTCAGAAGAGCAACATGACAGGTATTTGGAACAGAGGCTTGTGTGCAGGCTCACTGACCATGTGGGCCACACAGGTTGCCGAGGTGGTCTGAGGGTGGAGAGGGGCCTCGGGATGGGCAGGGGAGCAATAATGGCAGCAAGGATGCAGCTGGAGAGGCCAGCAAGTCTTGGGGGGTGTCCATGGTTCATTAAGGAGCTTGGACTTTATCAGGGTACAGTGGGAGCCATTTAAGGATTTTAACTAGGGAAGTGACATAATTTCAATTACATTTTTGAAAGATCCCTCTGATGGTCTGCAGTTTGTTTCCAATTATTCACAATAATAAATAAAACTGCAGCACATTTCAAATTGCACATCTCTAATTGTCTCCTTGGACATATTTTCTGGAGTGGAATTTCTGGGCCAGGGACAGGCATTTAATTTCTATTGTCAAATTCCATTTAGAAAGAAGTCAGTTCTGGCTTCTCTTGCCAGTAGCGGTACTCCAGCTTGCCTTTTCCCCATACCTTCATCAAAATCAGGAGATTCTTTTTTTAAATGTTAATTTCTAGTCTTTTTATGGTTCATGTTTTGTATTTTGATCCATGGGAAATTTACTTTAACATGTAATATGTAATCTCAGTCTAAGTTTTTTCCAAACAATTAACCAATTGCCCTAGCACTATCTGTTGAGTAAACTACTCACTTTGGTTTTAAAATGACATCATTGTACAAACAATACTCCAGTGCCAGTACCATATTGTTTGAATTACTGTGTCTTTAAAATTCTTTTTTTCTATTAAACTGTGCAAGTACTCTGTAATTGCTATTCTTTTTTAAAATGTTCTTGATTATTCTCACCTAATCTTTCATAAAACTTTAGAGTTGTATGGTTTGTTTCCAACTCCCCCCTCCCCCCAAAATATTTCTTCAGCCGTTTGGCTCAGAACTGCATTTTTTTCTAAATTAATTAGGGAAGAATAAACATCTTTATAATTTTGAGTCTTCCCATTCGGGGGCATGTGGCCTCTCCATTAACTCAGGTCTTTAGGCTTAGAATCCCCTCAGTCTTTTATATCTGTTTTCCTCATCTGTAAAATCAGGAAAATAATGAATATTTATTCATAAGATCATGGTGAGATTTGTATTAAATAATACATGTAATATGCTTAATATAGTGCCTGCCAGCTAACACTAAGTGTGGCTGAATTCTGGAAAAACTGATAATTTTAGTGTATGTGTCAATATATTTATAAAGTGGAACACATACACACACACACACACACGCACACACACAGAAAGAGAGAGAGAGAAAGAGAGAGAGAGTTGTGGACTACTTTGTTGAACTGTTTTGTTTTTTTTTTTTCCAGACTTTTTCAGTTAATTTTATCACTTTTCATAGCTATATCATTTTCAAATAATGATAATTTTGCCTATTGTGTTTATTCTTTCCTAATATTTATACCTGTTTTTTGCTCTTCCACTTTATTTTCGTTTGTATTTTTCTTATCTCATTTTGTTTATTCTTTTACTTTTTACATGTCTGAAGTCATTTCATGTTATTTGTATTGTCTACAGGTTTTAAAATTACCGGTTGGGTGCAGTGGCTGGCATCTGTAGTCCCAGCTACTTGGGAGGCTGAGGTGAGAGGCTCACTTGATTCAGCCACAGAGTTCAAGGTTGCAGTGAGCCATGATCCCAACACTGCACTGCAGCCTGGGTGATAGAGCAAGACCCTGTCTCTGAAGAGAGAGAGAGAGAGAGAGAGAGAGAGAGAGAGAGAGGGAGAGAGAGAGAGGGGCTCTAATAGGAAAGTTTAATTTATTTAAATAGATTTTTATTACTGATAGTTGTGCTCTCCATTTTAAGTTTTTCTTTGTTTCTGATGTTTTCCTACATGATCTATATGAACTTGATTTGTTTTCTGTAATAGCAGCAGATTTATCTATTATAATTTAATTTTTTAACAAACTCAAACCTATATGATTTTTGACATAAAACATCTAGAATGATGCCATGTCTGCTGATTTCTCCAGATTTAAAATGAGTAAACTGGCATTTTTTGTTGTTTGTTTTTTGTTTTGAGACAGAGTCTCATTTTGCCACCCAGGCTGGAGTGCAGTGGCGTGATCTCAGCTCACTGCAACTCTACCTCCTGAGTTCAAGCAATTCTCTTGCCTCAGCCTCCCTAGTAGCTAGAACTGCAGGCATGCACCACCACGCCTGGCTAATTTTTTTTTTTTTTTTTTTGTAGTGGAGACAGGGTTTCCCCACATTGGCCAGGCTGCTTTTGAACTCCTGACCCCAAGTGATCTGCCTACCTTGGCGTCTCAAAGTGCTGGGATGACAGGTGTGAGCCACCATGCCTGGCCAGATTTTTCTTTTTAATGGCTTAATAGTATTCCATTGCATATATAGGCTGTATTTTCTTTAACCATTCATCTGCAGGTGGACACTTAGGTTGATTTCATATCTTCACTGTTGTGAATAGTGCTTTGATAAACATACAAATGCAGATATATTTTTGATATAATGATTTATTTTCCTTTGAGTAGACACTCAGTAGTGGAATTGCTGGATCAAAGGATAGTTTTATTTTTAAGTCATTGAGAAATCTCCATAGAGGTTGTCCTAATTTATCTGCCTACTGACAGTGTTTAAGTGTCCCAAGATATGTTTTTCTTTCACTAATACATGCTGCCTTCTTCTCTTATGCTGAAGAATGATTTTAGCAGTTGGATATTTGTATTTTGTTTTCTTATTGTGGAAATAGAAAAATAAATTCTCTAAAAGAGCATTGTCAGGTTGTCTTTGGATTCATTTACTGTCATCCTGGATGATCTTTAAGTGCTTCCGTATTCTCTGATACAGGTGAGGCCATGTAGAATAATGCTAGCAGCTGTTGTATACCCTTTGGTTACTTCTGTGTACCTCAGTTTTCTCATCGGTAAAGTAGGCATAATATTTCCTGATAGGGTTGTTATGAGAAAATGATAGTTTGTTTGAAGTACTGAAGACAGTGTCTCACAGGAATAACAATGCAATGAATGTCTGATGTTACTATTTTTATTTTATTGTACTTATTGAGCTTTTAACTCAGACATCATTATGTTTAATCCTTACCCAGTCCCATTAGGTAGGTACTATTATTGTTCTTATTTTACAAAAAATTATTACCTTTGTGTTTGAATAACAATTTTACTAGACGTAATAGTCTTAGGACTCACATCCTCTCTCTCTCAAAACTTTTACTCCATCTTTTCCTGATTTTGAATGTTGTGTGCATCTGAGGTACCCTTGACTTTTTCTGTAGGAGACGTGCTTTTTGTTCCTAGACACCTAGACAATTCTTTCTTCATGCTCAGAGTTTTGTTAGCCAGGTATATTCATTTTCCATAGCTGCCAAGACCACAAACTTAGTAGTGTAAAACAAAACAAATGTATTATCCCACAGTTTAGTGGGTCAGAAGCCCTTGGATTCAGCTGGCATCTCAGTTCCAGTTCCCAGTAGGCCAGGACCAAGGTGTCTGTCAGCCTGAAGCCTTCTTTGGCAAGAGTCGACTTCCGGGCTCGTTTGAATAATTGGCAGAATTCAGTTCCATGTGGTTGTACAACTGAGATCTTCATTTCCCTGCTGGCTGTGGGCTGGGAGGTTGTTCTCAATTTCTAGAGGCCACCTGCATTCCTTGGCTCATGGTCTCTTCCATCTTGGAGCCAGCAACCGTCGGTAAGTTCGTCTTACACTTCAAATCCCTCTCGCTTATTAGTTTGCTTATGTTTCTGACTACAGCGAGAGGGATGTCTCTATTTTTAAGGATGTCTGTGATTATATTAAGCCCACCAAAGTAATCTGGGATTATCTCCCCATCTTGAGGTCACACCTGTAAAGGGCCTTTTGCTGTGTATGGTAATGTATTCACACATACTAGGGATTAGGGCATGGGAGTATTTACAGGGGTGAGGAGCCATTATTCTGCCTACAACTCTAGGTTTTTATGTTATTCATTTTTATTACTTTTTCCTGGAAGACAGTGTACCTTTTGGAATGTATTTCAGTCATTTTTTTCATATTTTATTTCTGAGCACCTTTTCTGTTTCATGTATTGGAATTTCTACACGAAGAATCCAGTTATTGTCAATATTAGATTACCTATATGTAAATTTTAGTCCCTTAAAATTGTGCTTTAGAAAGTCAGTTTTATAAAAATGTAGTTTACATACAGTAAACTACGTCTACTTAAAGTGTACCATCAATCAGTGGTTTTTTTGTTTTTTGTTTTTTGAGGTGGAGTATCACTCTGTTCTTCAGGCTGGAGTGCAGTGGTGTGATCTCAGCTCACTGCAACTTCTGCCTTCTGGATTCAAGCAATTCTCCTGCCTCAGCCTCCCAAGTAGCTGGGATTCCAGGCATGCATGATGATGCCCAGCTAATTTTTGTATTTTTAGTAGAGATGGGGTCTCACCATGTTTGCCAGCCTCGTCTTGAACTCCTGACCTCAGGTGATCCACCCACCTTGGCCTCCCAAAGTGCTGGGATTACAGACATGAGCCACAGTGTCTAGCTGATAAGTTTTGACAGATGTGTATACCCTTCAAACTCTAGCCCCACTCAAGATCCAGAACATTTCCATCCCCCTAAAAGTTTTCTTTGCAGCTTCTCTTTCTCTCTGTCTCAACACTGCATCCACTTTCAAGTCTGGCCTCCGTGTCATTAACTTGATCTTCAGCCATGTTTCTTCTGTTTTTTCCTAGTTCTGAATTACTTGTTAGATTTGTGACAATAATATTGTAATGTTTCACAGTTGGTTTCCTCAGCTCTGCCATTTTCCATTTTACTCTTGTTTTATCATCTCATCTCAAAGCTCTGACATTAGTGACATGATATTCTTTTTAAGTTCTTCCATTGTGCAAAGATGAAAGGAGCACAATCTGTTCCTCTGGTTGTGTTTTGCCCAGACATGGCTCTTTGAATGTATTCCTTCCTTTTTTAAAAAATAATAATTGGGGAGGAGAGAGAAGATTCAGGATTGTGTAAACACGACATCTTTAATTTAAATAAAAAATAATACCTAGAAGGAAGTCATTCTGGATTAAATGTAATTATTTTTTAGTTGCCATGGCTTTTTAATTTTAAACCTCTAAGTCACTTGTTGTTACTTTGGATGGAACTAACATCTACTTTTTAAGAGGGCTTTTTAAAAGATCATTGAAAA
>PVKP010009691.1:0-23543 GCA_004027715.1 Plecturocebus donacophilus
TGGTCAATTCGGCTGTTGAAACTTGTGCATGCTTCGCGAAGTTCTCGTGTTGTGTTTTTCAGCTCCATCAATTCACTTATATTCTTCTCTAAGTTGTCCATTCTTGTTAGCATTTCGTTAAATCTTCTTTCAAGGTTCTTAGTTTCTTTGCATTGGGTTAGAACATGTTCTTTTAGCTCACAGAAGATTCTTATTATCCCCCTTCTGAAGTCTGATTCTGTGAGTTCATCACACTCATCCTCTGTCAGTCCTTGTTCTCTTGCTGATGAGGAGCTGCGATCCCCTGTAGGAGGAGAGGCATTCTGATTTCGGGTGTTCTCAGCCTTTTTGCACTGGTTTCTTCCCATTTTTGTGGATTTATCCACCTGTCATCTTTGCAATTGCCGACTTTCAGATTGGGTCTCTGAGTGGACGTCGGGCTTGTTGGTGATGAAGTTTTTTCTGTTTCTTAGTTTTCCTTCGGGGGGCGCTCCTTCCCCACAGAGCTGGGCCTTCCCGGGTTCAGCTGTGCTTCTCAGTCCTCAGCGCTTCCAATTGCTGTTCTCCTTGTGGGGATGGGACCGGCCGAGCCCGACTAAAAGGGCATCCAGTCCCATACATTCCGCACCGAGAAGCACTGCGCCGGCCAAAAGAGTCGCCAAAAGATTCCCTCGCCGGGAATCTCCCAGTCCGTGGGCATCAAATATTCGTCTGCAACTGCGGCGTCCACTCGCTCTCCGCGCCCTCACCGCGAGCCACAATCCTGAGCTGCTGCTACGCGGCCATTTTGGATCTCTCTCTACCCGGTGAGGAAGTTTTTCTGTTTCTTAGTTTTCCTTTGGCGGACGCCCGTTCCCCTCAGAGCCAGACCTTCCCGGGTTCGCTGCGCCCGCTGTGAAACTCTCAGTCGTCAGCGCTTCCAATTGCTGTTTTTCTTGTGGGGATGGGACCAGCCGAGCCCGTCTGTCCCGCACACTCCGCACCGGGAAGCGCCGCGCTGGGCGCCGGCAGAAGAGCTGCGCCGGCCAAAAGAGTCGCGCCGGCGACCTGCGTGGCTTCTCCGCCAGGAATCTCCCGGTCCGTGGGCAACAAAAACTCGTCGGAAAGTGCGGCGTCCACTCGTTTTCTGTGCTTTCACTGGGAGCTACATTCCTGAGCTGTTGCTAGTCGGCCATCTTGGATCTCTCCCCCGAGTTTTTTTTTTTTAACATGAAGGGATGTTGAATGATGATTTTTCTGTGTCTATTGAGATAATTATTTGGTTTTTGTCTTTGGTTTTGTTTATGTGATGAATTATGTTTATTGCTTTGCATATGTTGAACTAGCTTTGCATCTCAGGGCTGAGGCTGAGGCCGATTCAGTTTGCCAGTATTTTATTGAGGATTTTCACATCAATGTTCATCAGGGATATTGGCCTGAAGTTTTCTTTTTTTGTTGTGTCTTTTCCTGATTTTGGTATCAGGATGATGCTGGTTTCATAAAATGAATTAGGAGGGAGTCCTTTTTTTTTCAGTTGTTTGGAATACTTTCAGAAGTAATGGTACCAGCTCCTCCTCATTGTATTTCTGGTAGAATTCAGCTGTGAATTTGTCTGGTCCTGGGCTTTTTTTGTTTGTTAGGTTATTGATTACTGCCTCAATTTCAGAAATCATTATTGGTCTATTCAGGGATTCAACTTCTTCTCGGTTTAGTCTTAGTCTTGGTAGGGTGTATGAATCCAGGAATGTAGCCATTTCATCTAGATTTTCTGGTTTATTTGAGTAGAGATGTTTATAGTATTCTCTGACGGTAGTTTGTATTTCTGTAGGGTCAGTGGTGATATCCCCTTTATCATTTTTTATTGTGTCTATTTGATTCTTCTATCTCTTATTCTTAGTGTGGTTAGAGGTATATTTTGTTAATTTTTTCAGAAAACCAGCTTCTGGATTCACTGATTTTTTGGAAGGTTTTTGTGTTTCTATCTGTCAGTGCTGCTCTGATCTTAATTATTTCCTGTTTTATGCTAGCTTTTGGATTAGTTTGGTCTTGCCTCTCTAGCTCTTTTAATTATGATGTTAGGGTGTTGATTTGAGATCTTTCTAGTTTTCTGATGTGAGCATTTAGTGCTATAAATTTACGTCTTAATACTGCTTTAGCGACGTCCCAGAGATTCTGGTAAGTTTTCTCTTTGTTCTCACTGGTTTCAAAGAACTTCTTCATTTCTGCTTTAATTTTATTATTTAACCATGAGTGATTCAGGAGCAGGTTGTTCAATTTCCATAAATTATGTGGTTTTGAGTGAGTTCCTTAATCCTGAGTTCTAATCTGATTGCACTGTGGTCTGAGAGATTGTTTGTTATGATTTCCATTCTTTTGCATTTGCTGAGGAGTGCTTTACTTCCAATTATGTGGTAGATTTTCGAATAAGTGCCATGTGGCAATGAGAAGGATGTATATTAGTTGATTTGGGGTAGAGAGTTCTGTAGATGTCTACTAGGTCTGCTTGATCCAGAGCTGAGCTCAAGTCCTGAATATCCTTATTAATTTTCTGATTTGCTCATCTTTCTAATACTGATAGTGGGATGTTAAATTCTCCAACTATTATTGTGTGGGAATTGGGTGCATATATATTTAAAATAGTGAGCTCTTCTTGTTGAATTGATCCCTTTACCATTATTTAATGCCCTCCTTTGTCTTTTTTGATCTTTGTTGGTTTAAAGTCTTTTTTTGTCAGAAACTAGGATTGCAACCCCCCTCCCCCTTTTTTCTTTCTGCTTGCTTGGTACAGTTTCCTCCATCCCTTTTTTGAGCCTATGTGTATCTTTGCACATAAGATGGATCTCCTGAATACAGCACACTGATGGATCTTGATTCCTTATCCAATTTGTTGGTCTGTGTCTCTTAATTGGGGCATTTAGCCCATTTACATTTAAGATTAGTATATTTGTGTGTGAATTTGATCCTGTCATCATGCTGCTATTTGGTTATTTTGCACACTAGTTGATACAGTTTGCACACTAGCTGATATACTAGTAGTGTCATTGATCTTCATGTTTTGATGTATTTTTACAGTGGCTGGTACTGGTTTTTCCTTTTTACATTTAGTGCTTCTTTCAGGAGCTCTTGCAGAGCAGGCCTGGTGGTAACAAAATCCCTTGGCATTTGCTTATCTGGAAAGGATTTTATTTCTCCTGCACTTATAAAGCTTAGTTTGGCTGGATATGAAATTCTGGGTTGGAAATTATTTTCTTTAAGAATGTTGAATATTGGCTCCCAGTCTCCTCTGGCTTATACAGTTTCTGCTGAGAGGTCCACTGTTAATCCCGTTGTAGGCAACCTGACGTTTCTCTCTGGCTGGCCTTAACAATTTTTCCTTCATTTTGACCTTGGAGCATCTGATGATTAAGGGCCAGGTGCGGTGGCTCACAACTATAATCTCAGCACTTTGGGAGGCCAAGGCAGGTGGATCACCTGAGGGCAGGAGTTAGAGAGCAGCCTGGCCAAGGTGGTGAAACCCCATCTGTACTAAAAAACAAAACGAAACAAAACAAAAACTCAGAAAAACAACAAAAAACACAACTAGATAGACATGGCAGCACAAACCTGTAGTCCCAACTACTAGGGAGGCTGAGGCTAGGGAATTGTTTGAATCTGGGAGTTGGAAGTTGCAGTGACCTGAGATTGTGCTACTGCATTCCAGCCAGGGCAATAGAGCAAGACTCAATCTCAAAAAAAAAAAAAAAAAAAAAAAAAAAAAAAAAGAATCTGATGATTATATCTTGGAATTGATCTTCTCATGGAGTATCTTAATGGTGTCCTCTGTATTTCCTGAATTTGCATGTTGGCCTGTCTTGCTAGGCTGGGGAAGTTCTCCTGGATAATATCTTGAAGTATGTTTTCCAGCTTGTTTCCATTCTCCTCGTCTCCTTCTGGTACTCCAATCTATCATAAGTTTGGTCTTTTCATGAAATCTCATATTTCTTGGAGGCTTTGTTCATTCCTTTTCATTCTTTCTTCTTTATTCTTGTCTGCATGTCTTATTCAGTAAGGTGGTCTTAAAACTCTGATCTCCTTTCTTCTGCTTGGTCGATTAAGCTGTTGATACTTGTGTATGCTTCCCAAAGTTCTCCTGCTCTGTTTTTCAGATCTGTCAGGTTGTTTATGTTCCTTTCTAAACTGGTTATTCTAGTTAGCAGTTCCTCTAACTTTTTCATCAAGGTTCTTAGTGTCTTTTCATTGGGTTAGAACATGCTCCTTTAGCTCATTGTAGTTTTTTATTACCCATCTTCTGAAGCCTACGTCTGTCAATCTGTCCATCCAATTCTCTGCCCAATTCTGTGCCCTTGATGGAGGGACAGTGTGATCATTTGGAGGAGAAGAGGCACTCTGGCCTTTTGAGTTTTCAGCATTTTTTTTGTTGATTCTTTCTCATCTTCGTGAGTTAGTCTAGTTTTGGTTTTTGAGGCTGTTGATCCTTGGATGAGTTTTGTGGAGGCCTTTTTGTTGTTGATGCTGTTGTTGCTTTCTGCTTGTTTGTTTTTCTTTCAATAGTCAGGTTCTTCTTCTGCAGGGCTGCTGCAGTTTGCTGGGGGTTCATTTCAGGCCCTGTTCATCTGATTTGCTCCCATGCCTGGAGATGTCCCTCAAGGAGGCTGGAGAGCAGCAAAGATGGATGCCTGCTCCTTCTTCTGGGAGCTTTGACCTTGAGAGGCACCAGCCTGATGCCAGCAGGATAGCTTCTGAATAGGGTGTCTGACAACACCAGTGTCTGACCCAGTTGGGTGGCACGGGGTGGGGGCAGGACCCATTTAACGAAGGACTTTGTTCCTTGGTGGAGTGAGTGTGTTTTGCTTGGGGGAAACCCACGTGTTTGGGCTGTCTGGATTCCTCAGAACTACCAGGAGGAGAAGCTAAATGTGCTGCTCTGCAGAGACTGCAGTCATCCCTCCCTCCAGTGGCTCAGGCCCAGGGAGATAAAAATTCTGTCTCTAAGCCTCTGGCTAGAGTTATTGGAGATCCTACAGGGAAGCCCTACTTACTGAGGAAGAATGGGTCAGGGTTGGGCCTGAAGAAGCTCTCTGGATTTAGACTGCCACAACTGGTATGTTGGACCATGGGACAAGTCTTGGGACCAAGCTCTCCGCTTCCCTAGTTCCAGCAGGGGAAAAGCACAGTCTGGAGTTATAGAAATGGACGCCACCCTTCCCTCACCCAGAGAGCTTAGCTGCCCCTCCCCCATGGAGCACAGAGGGCTGAGACAGCAGGCAGCCACAGCCAGTACTGGTTGCCCCTTGACCCGGGAGTTTGGTAGGCTTCAGCAGATTCCAGCTGAGAGACTGTAAGATTCTGCACATTCTGGGGTTGGGACACTAGGCCCCAGTGGTGTGGGTTCGTGAGCAGGATCTTCCGATCCCTGGGTTGCACAGTTCCAAGAAAAAAGCAGTTTCCCTGGCTGGGTAGTACACTCACTCACCACCTTCCTTGGCTGAGGGGAGGGGGTTTCCCTTCCCCATGCGGCTCTCCAGTGGGCCATCGCACCACACTGCTCTTCCTTCTCTCTGTGGGTCACACTAGCCTTTTAGTCAATTTTGATGAGACAATATGGATACCTTGGTTGCTGAAGAAGGATTCACATGCTTATTATGTTTTTTCCGAAGGGAGCCTCTGATTGCTGCTGCTTCTAGTTGGGTATCTTGGACGCCTCCCACCCCCAATTTCACCTTTAAATCTTCCCATTACTCTTGACTATTGGTGAATCTGTGACTATTTGATCACAATTAATCATTTTGAAATATGCCTTCCGAAAGTCTAGGGAAACAGCCCCAACTTGGGTTGTAGATTCATGAGACCTTAATGTAATTTCCAGGAGACTAACAAGCCTAAAGTGCATCTGTCAGCCTGTAGAAGGAATAAATATGATTTGCCCATTTAGATAACTATCTCTCTCTGTCTCTCTCTCTCTCTTAATCTAGCTTTACTCTAGCTTTTTTTTTTTTTTTTTAAAGTCTCTCTCTCTCTCTCTCACCACCTGTTAAAAAATATATAGGGGCTTCTGTGATTAGTAACTGATATGGTTTGGCTGTGGCCCTAACCAAATCTCATCTTGAATTGTAATCGCCATGATCCCCAGATGTCTAGGGCAAGACCTGGTGGGAGGAGATTGGATTGTGGGGGCGGTTTCCCACATGCTGCTCTTGTGACAGTGAGTTCTCACGAGATCTGATGGTTTTATAAGGCACTCTTCCCACTTCACTCCTCATACTGCTCTCACCTGCTGCCATGTAAGACATGGCTCTTACCCTTCTGCCATAATTGTAAGATTGTAAGTTCTGAGGCCTCCCTAGCCAAGTGGAAAGGTGAGTCAATTAAACTTCTTTCCTTTATAAATTAGCCAGTGTCAGGTAGTATTTTTATAGCAGTGTGAAAATGGACTAATATAGTAACATATGCATTCATTTAAAAGCCTTGCATATCTTATTGTGAAGGGGCCAATGGAAATTTTTCACATAAAACACGAGGAGCATGCTTAATTTTCCTCTTTAATTTTGCACTTGATCACCTTCTCCTAAAAGTACACTCACCTTCATATCATGAACTATTTCTGTTCAGAAGTAAGCTAATTTAGCATCTTTACTTTTACCAGATTTCAACCTCAAACAGAAATTAGACTACTAGTCTTTTTTTTTGTCTTCTATGGCATCATGTGCTTTGTGTTTTCCTAGCTCAGTGTTTAAAGAAAAGGACTATGATCTTCTGTATCCCAGCTGTGCTTATTTCTCTTTATACTTAGAATTGTTGCCACTTAAAAATTATGCACATTTTGATAGAATTATACAATGTTGGAAATGGGAAAATCTTAGAACTCATTTGAGTCAACTTCCCATTTACAGATGAAGAAATTGAGGTTTGGAGATGTCATGTGGGCAGTTGGGCACCAAGGGGGCCTTGTTGTCATCTGTGAGTGACACATCTATAGCATCTGAAAAATGTAGAGGCACTTGCTTCTGTATTTGGTTTGATGCTGGAAAAGAAAAAAAAATACATGTCTCGTAGTTGCATAGATTTTCTTTTACCCTTGTAGTTTACTGATAATGGTGAAATTTTAGTAGAGTCTGGATCACCTAAAAAAAGTATTCAGAAAGTTCATCTATTCACTGTGGACTTCTAGCAGGAGAGTTTAATTCTGTAGAAATTTCAAGCAAAATGGCTCATTGACAAAGCAAAATTGCTAGCTCATTTGCTCTTATTTGAATGGAATTAAGATTAGATTTGGACTCTACTTAAAGTTAAGTAGTTTTGCTGGTGTATGTCTTCAAGTTTAACAAAAATATTAGAAAACATGTCGTCAAACGAAACTCTTTCAACTTGTGTTTGAAGTAACTACGCTTAAAAAAATGTGTTGGATGACAGTTGTAATGGATTAGACCTGGAAACAGGACAGAAATTGGTACCACGTTTGATAAAGAGTAGATGAATCATGTTAGGGTTAATATACTGACAACAAAACACTCTCATTTAAACTTCTGAATGGGTATAGATGGTTCAGTCTATTCAGACATCGTGGCAAGAGTGAATTTAGGATCTTGGTAGGATGCTGGTTTGTGAGAAGCATAATTTTTCAGGAAGCAATCACGAAGCTAGGTGTTGACAGCTTTGAGTTCAAATTTCAGACTTTCTGTAATACAACATAAATCACTCAATTCCTCTGTGGATCTGTTTTAATACCTGTAAAATATGATTCACTGTGTTTCTTTCATATATATCTCATTGTAGTTCTCACTCAAATACTCTACTTCATATTTTAAGAATTAGGAAATAATTTAAAATATTTCTTGCTAAATCATAGTTATTTGATGGGCACATAATTTATTCCCTTGAAAATTCTTTACTCTCTTTGCCTGTTAGAAAATTGAGACAGTCTTAGACCAATTAGCTACTGGAAACAATGTGAAGCATGAGTTCAGTGTAGATGTGAACTAAATTCCATTACAGGAATCAGACAGTGTTGTTATTCACTTGGCTGTGATCATTTTGTGAGCAAGGGGAAAATCTGACTTTTGCACAAAGTCATTTTACTCTGTGGGTTTATAATTTTGGCTGACAAATGGAGAGGTAAATTGATGATGACTTGCCAGCTAAGAATGCTGTGTACTGTCTACCACCATAGGGAGCCAGAATTTTGTCATTTAGCATGATGTCTTTTTAGCTTCCTTTACCCAGATTTCCAGCAAAAAAGCTAAATTCTGTTTTTCTCAATGAAAAAGGCTTTTAAAAGGTAAGGAGAGTTTATTGTTAGCCCTGGCTATTCCTGGGGTGGATGTTGATAAGACTGCATTAAACTGTCATCAAGGCTGGCTTCAGGCATAATGGGAAGACTCTCCCATCATCAGCAAGCATGGAGTCCTCATGGACTAGGTGTATCAATCCGTTCTCATGCTGCTAACAAAGACATACCTGAGACTGAGTAATTGATGAAGGAAAGAGGTTTAATTTACTCACAGTTCTGTAGGGCGGGGGAGCCTCAGGAAACTTACGATCACGATGGAAGGGGAAGCAAGCATGTCCTTCTTCACATGGCTGCAGGAAAAAGAAGAATGAGTGAAGGGGAAGGGGGGAAAAGCCCCGTATAAAACCATCAGATCTTATGAGAACTCACTCACTATTATAAGAACAGCATGTGAGAACTGCTTCCGTGATCCGATTACATCCACTGGGTCCCTCCCAACATATGTAGGGATTATGGGAATTACAATTCAAAATGAGATTTGTATAGGGACACAGTCAAACCATATCATTAGGTGAGGGTTGTGAAGCCAGGGAGTGGGGCTGTAAAGTGTTTAAGGTCTTCTGGGGAAATAGCACAGCATAGCACTGTGGTTAAGGGACAATGCTTTGGGAGTCAGATAGGCCTGGGAGGAAATCCTGGCTCAGCACAAAGTATATATGTAACTTTGGACAAATGACTTAACTTTTTTAGTCTAAATGAGCTCATCTGTAAAATACAAGCATTATTGCCTACCTTGTAGGTTTGTTGTAAAGATTACATAAGATAATATGTGCCAAATATTTGACAACATCAAGACTTGGGGTGTAGCTGATCCTTCTCAGGCAGCCATGGGTCTTTCCCTTTCTGGTCTCATTTGTAAATGAATATTAAAAATTCTTGGTGTCTCTTGCTCTAGAAAAGCATTTTGAGTTGTCATTTACATTTTTAATATAATTAAATTTACTTTCCTCCTACCTCTGTATGTAGCTGGAGTTCTAACTTGGATTTAGATGCAATATATGCAACAATGTAGTCATTTCTGGAAGATAAGGTAGGGGCCCCTTGAGAGTCAGTTGAATGAGATCTTGAGTTAGACTTCACCCAAAAAGAAGTTAGAAATGAGATGGTCAGGTTTAGTTCAAGGGCAGTGCTGGGGGCATAGGAGAGGGCTGATCACTATGTTAGTCCTTCAGGCTTGATGCTGTGTTACTTAATACCCTTTAGACAACATGGGCATATATTAGTAGGATATATGGTGTCCCATGTGTGTATTTCAGGTGGTGCTGTGAAGCCAGGCACTCTGTTGTCAAGGAGGGTTGTCTATTTAATTGTCCTTACCTGAATCAGCTGTGCATCTTTTGTGAATTCTGGGATACCTGTCTCTAGAAATAAGGACAGCTTTGTTCAGTCAAGACCAGACATCAAAACAGACTCATAGTTACTGGCAGAACAGCCTCATCAGGTTTTGGGGAGCTGAATCTTTATAAGCAGGCATGAAATTACTTTATGTAATTGGCCCTTTCAAACACTGCTCTTTACCCATTGGCTGTTACCATTGGTGCCATACATGTAAGCAGTCAGTAGAGTCTCCTCAGCCATTCAGGAGAATGGGTTCCAGGGACCATTCTGCTGTCAGTCATCTGGGGGAGTATATAGTCTTGGTCTCTTATGGCAACAGCAGTGGTGTGTGTATATGTGTGTGTGTGTGAGTGTGTATGTGAGTGTGTATATGTGTAGGCATGTGTAGATGGCAAGTATTAAGTACAACATGGTTCTCTGATTAATATAGTGCATTTTTTTTTAAGGATCTGGCCACTTATATTTATTCATAGGAAATTAAATTCCATGTGTGTTGAGCAGCTGGAATTTTATTACTTTCAGGAGGAACAATAAATGTTTTTAAACATCAGTTTATACAAAGCATCTAAAGTTTCCTCCAACATATTCTGTTCATCACTGGAGGTCCTGGCTCTATGAAGAATGAACAGACTTGATAAACAGTTTCTCT
The DNA here is from genome assembly GCA_004027715.1 of Plecturocebus donacophilus. Classification (NCBI taxonomy): domain Eukaryota; kingdom Metazoa; phylum Chordata; class Mammalia; order Primates; family Pitheciidae; genus Plecturocebus; species Plecturocebus donacophilus. The sequence goes on from PVKP010009691.1 coordinate 10,233, forward strand.
AAATAGAATGTGTGAAATGATTATCTGTGGTTCTTGACAATAGAACCACAGATAATCCTCTTGTGAAATTCAGTTTAATGATTGGAGCTAGAAATCCTCTTGTGAAATTCAGTTTAATCATTGGTTTTATACTTAGTGTCCCTCTTCCAGGAGATTAAAGCAGGGCTAATTATATACATTTAATAACTATTTACCTGGTGTGATTTGGGAGGCATAAAAGTTATCTGCCTCAATATAGTTTTTTTTTATTCAAATGATAATATCTCTCTCTAAGATTCATTCTTTCAGGTCAAATATTGCCTCCTTATCTGGTTCTCTTTGTTGGAAGTAGATAATTCATAATGCTACTTATATTTTGGTGTTTATTTCATTATTCAATATTCCTCTCTGTCTCATAAGAAGGCGCGTGTGCACATATGTGTGTGTTTATGTGTTTGACTGTACGTCACAGGGTTATGGCTATGGACCACTGTATACCTAGAAAGAGCACTGGATGTTTGCTGGGTAGGAAGCATTTTATAAGACATACTTTAAAATTTTGCACAAGGCCTTGTCTTAGGACCTATTTTGGGGTTAATAGACTTAAAATTATTGATATAGAGAATTTCTTTTTCCCAGTGATCATATTTTAAATCGTAGGCAATGATTCCCATCGACCTAGCTGTTATTACATGCCTGCCCCGGGGCCAATCACAGTGATCATGAGTTTAAAGACATAGAATTGGTCAATTTAGGCCACATGCCTCAGGCACCCTGAAAGCAGGGGTTGGTGGTGCATTGTACTTGGGAGCCTCATCAGAACCATGTGGAGTAAGGGAAGAGAGTTTTCCAAAAGGCAGATGGGGTTGCTCTCTGTGCTAGAAAAGGAAAAGGCATGGCAAGACACAAATGACACTAACCACTAGACTCTTCTGACTCAAAATCATCTCCACTCAGAGTTTTATGGCATAAAATAATTCATTCTAACCTGAAGGGTATAGTGAATGAGTGAAGGCTAGATGTTTGGAATATGTGCACCCCTGGGGAGGGGTTGATTCTGAAACTCTACCTCTCTGTGCTTGAGATGAAATAAATAAAAAAAAACAGAAGGATCTGGCCACATGACACTAACACATAAACGTGAATCATTTGTAAATGTGCTAATGATGAGACCAAGATGTCTTACACTTCTGCATCAAAGGGGTGTCTTCTAGACTTGCCTTTTCAATAGAGAACTACCACCTCCAAGAGGGTGACGATTGTGATTGGCAGCCTCACAGGGGTGCAGGAGCTGTCTTCCCAAAGCTATAGTGCATAAACATATATACGGTATCATGGGGAGGACAATTTAAAAAATAAATAAAAGCGATCTTCAGGAGACAATAATGGAAAAAAAAATGTTGAGACACATTGTTCTATATTCAAGCAAGTTGACTTACCTTAGGAAGATGTGAACTAGAATGAAATGATGTTATGAAACTTGTGATCAGAGACACAGCGAGACTGGTGAAAACACAATTGGGATTGGAACCCAGCCCACCTCCTAGCTCTGTGGAAATGAACAAGTAACTTAATCCCTCTGGATCTCAGTTTCCTAATAGTGACCTTTTGCAGTCAATCCTTCCCCCAACTGCTAGCCTCAGGCAGCTATTGATCTGCCTTCTGTCACTGGTTTCCTAGTATTTCATATAAATAGAATCATACATGTGTTCCTTGTCTTGTGTCTGACTTCCTTTGGTCATCAGAATGTTTTTGAGATTCATTGATGTTGTTGTAATGTATCCATATTTCATTCCTTTTTATTACTAATTTGTATTCTACTCATCAACTGTTGGGTATTTGAATTATTTATAGTTTATTATTCTATTAAGAATAATGCTACTATGAACACTTATGTGCAAGTCTTTGTGTGAACATGACTTTCCAAACTTTTTTTCTTTTTTTGAGACAGAGTCTTGCTCTGATGCCCAGGTTGGAGTGCAATGGCACGATCTCTGCTCACTGCAACCTCCACTTCCCAGGTTCAAGCAATTCTCCTGTCAGCCTCCCAAGTAGCTGGGATGATAGGCACTTGCTGCCACACCTGGCTAATTTTGGTATTTTTAGTAGAGATGGGGTTTCACTGTGTTGGCCAGGCTGGCTTCAAACTCCTGACCTCAAGTGATCTGACCACCTTGACCTCCCAAAGTGCTGGGATTATAGGCGTGAGCCACCATGCCCGGCCCTAAACTTTTTTTATACTTGGTTCTTGCAGCCAGGTACCATTGGATACCAGATACTCTATTTAGTTAATACATAAATAAACTGTACATTATACAAAACAAACAAGAGACAAAGAACAGGCAAGAAAAAATACAAATGAGTAAACTGGATAGAATTATTTTTGAAATGCTGCAGATTTTATAAATATTTATTGCTAGAAAGCATATTTCAAAAAATACTTGGAGTGTGAAAAACTATGTGAAATAGAGACACCCCCAAATGCATAAACTTATCATACTAGTGGTATAATTTTGCAAAACTAATGCATAACTATGTAAAATAAAAAATTAGGTTCAAAGTATTTTGGGACACATTGGCTATAGAACGAACTCAACTCATAATTCCTAATTCAGAATTTTTGGCCAAAAAATATCCTAAAGCAAATAGGTTTCAGGTAAACAAATTTTAGGCAAATTCACTTTAGGCAAATTTCACTGTCAATGGAATAGCATTAGTGATTAATTAAACATGGATGGCAAAAGGAGAGGTCAAACCTGGGGTACTTCTTAGGTTTTTCTTAAGGACTGCCAGGTAGATAGAGGTATCATTCATGGAGATGAGAAATTTAGGAAGGGAAGGAGGATCTGTAGTGACATTGGGAAGGGAGAAAATGAGTTCAGGTTTATTTGTATTGAGTTTGAGCTTCTTGGGAGGCACTTGGGTCAAGGTGTCCAGTAGGTAGTAAGATTTATGGAACACAGGGCAAAAATCTGGCTTGGAGATACCTATATTTAGGGCTTCATATGGTGATAAAGCCACAGCACACAGGTGTTTAGACACGTAGACACGTCAGGAGAAGTGTTGGGGTTGGAAGAGCTCTGTAGGAGACACTCATTCCAATGCAAGAGAGAATCAGCCTTTCCTGTTGATTTTACCCAAGTATCTCCAAGTAAAGTTCCTCTGGATGTTCCAGGGCACCAGACATGCCGACAGTCCTTACACCTCAGAGACACACGGCTTTGGCTTACAAGGGGTGGGCGATTCTATGAGCAGCATGGACTTGTTCCAGGGGTTAATATGTGTTGGAGGCTACAAAGAAAAACTGAAAATATGGACTCTCTGAAAATGATATTAGGGAATAAGCGTCACTGCTTTGAAGCTCCTTGCATGGCATGCAACATAAAAAGGGAGGGGGAGAGTGTGGCAGATGCCTTTGGTGCCCATGCCACCTCCCCACTGCCCACTTCTAGTTTCAGTTGCAGCTGTGGCAGATGGTTCTGGTGAGCGGAGGCTCACTTTGTGTATCTTTCTGATGTCTCTCTTAGAGTATTCTCTGACTTTGTAGAAGCCCTCTTGGCTTATATGCAATTGCAGCCCAGAAAACAGGTGAGCCAATACACTTGGGAACACCTTCAATCAGTAGACATTGGGACCCAGTGGTTAAATACTACAGATACCAGTCCTGCAGGTGGGAAGCACTGGAGCCATCCTGTATGTTTCGTGGGGTCCCTGGTTGAACCATGCCCTGTTTCTTCGAATGGTACCTGGATAACAGCTTTTAAAGAAAAGATATTTTCTTTTCCTCTTTTCTTATCTCACTCTCTCATTCATTCACTCCAGATCCCTGCATCACTTCCCATAGAAGCCATCTGCACCCAAGTGTTTACCTCAGGCTCTACTTTTTGGGGAACCTACCTTAAGACAGCTAGCTTTGCTCACTCTTCAACGGAACATTGTCAGCTTGAGTGTGTCCTGCTGGCCTTGGCTGCAGGAAGACACTGTGGTGCCCAGCAGAAACAGCAGGGTGCCCAGTGGATGCAGCAACACCCAGCCAACGGGAGCCAGAAGGTGGGAACTGAGGTTGGTACATGGTAACTATGGGGCAGTGGGCTGGATGTATCTGTGAGACACCCCCAGGGGACTCTAGAAGTACATAGTAATGACTTGGCTGCACACTAGGATTCTGCATTGTCAAGAATGGGTAAGAGCCAGTGAAACACTAGTTATACACAAGATTTGGAAATGTCAGAATATGTGTGGTTGTTTAAGCAATGACTAATGACAGTAAAAATCTCTTAGGAATAGCATTGTTTAAGCAATGACTAATGACAGTGAGTAAAAATCTCTTAGGTTCTCAACCTTTGGTGCACATCAGAATCACCTAAGGAACGTTTTCAAAATACAGATGTCCCCAAAGTGCCATCTCTAGGAGTTTAGCCATCTCTATTGTATATTTTGAAAAATTCCTCAGCTGATAATGATGCCCAATAAAACTTGAGGACCTCTGTGCAAAGTGAAACAAGAATAAGGCCAGAGGAAGAAGTCCGAGGAGGAATTCATATGTGAGAAGTAGGCAGAGAAGGTACCAGGGAATAGTCAGAAAGGTAGGCAGGGAGCGTCTCAAGGAGGTGAAGGAAGGCTCATAACAGGGAGACTGGAAACGAGGTTGGTAGAGGCAGTTTCAGGAAAACAGTGGGAGCCGATGTCAAATCACAGCAGACTAAGGAATGAAGTGAGGAGGACAGAAGTGTTTTATACCATATCGACGGCTCACAGATCAAATTCTGTCTTCCACCAAATTGCAGCCACTCCGTAGAAAATAGCACACATGATGGTGCCCATAAAACCTGGGGTTAGCACAGCTCTCCCGCCACCCCACACTCCTGTGTCTTGAAAAGTACCTGTGAGAATTTCTAACAGGTAACAATCTCCAAGAAATTAAGAAGGAAAAGACCCTTAAAATAATTCAGCATTTTGGAACAGTGGATTCAAGGAAAGCGATTGTATTTTGATGTTTTAAAATGCAGGTTGTCTAAATAGCACGCTCTCCCCTCTTGGACTGTCAATCCCTGGCGTCACACCCTGTGGAAGGCTGCAGCGCCCGAAAGGGAGAAGCCCCTTTGGGGGAAAACTCCGCCGCATTTGTCTTGCACTGTGGCACTGCATCCTCTAGATGGCGATAAATCTCCAAAGAACGCCAAGTCTTTCCTCCTGGCTACAGGTGCCTTGGGAAATTGCTTTCTTAGTAGAGAAAAATGAGAGGCATTTCTTCAGAATTCACTGGAACTGCTGAGAAAGCTCTTCCTTGCCTCTTAGTTCTTTGAAAGGACTTTGAAACAGTGGCAAGGGCCAGCGATTGGAATATTGAAATCCAATCAGGGAAGGAGCTGCTGCATTTCTCAGTATCCTGGAGCTGAGACCTGACAGCAATGATGGTGGGCGGTAAAGAGCTCTTACACAGGCTTCCCTGCTCTGCAGAAACCGCTTCTCCCCCAGGCACCAACACCTGTGGGTTCTTACCCTTCTTAACAGGGGCATGTCTGTTCATTTTCCATAGGATAGCTAACGCTAATATGAAACGATTTATTTTGGTGGTGGTTGTTTTGCATTTACCCACCATGTGCCACTATGTGCCAAGTGCTTTAGAAATCTCATTCAACCCTCTCAAGTAGGTTGTAGTATTTTTCTGTTATTTAAATAAAGGAAATACTTGGCCAAAGTCACTACACCTGGGTTTTGATTCTAGAGCTTGAGTTTTTTTTTTTTTTTTTTTTTTTTTTTGAGATAATCATTTATTATCCCATTCCTCAAATACGTGTTGTGCCGGCCACTTGGCAGCTTGCTGGGGCTATGGTGATGAATCAGAAAAGCTCCTTGAGAAACTCCTAATAGCAGGGAAACAGATGAATAAATCGTTGATTATAATCTAGGCCAGGATGACTGGAAAAGGCTGAGCTGTTTGTGCACAAAGTTTGGCCTAAGGGGAGAAAATGGAGGCAAGTGGGGCTGAAACCCAGTCTCCATCCCCTCTTCCAGGACAGACATGAGAACTACGGGGACTTTTGTCACAGAGGGGGAGCCTCTTTGCAAGTCTTGCCAAGGCATCATATGTACCAGTGGCTGCCCTGAGTGTGATCATTTTTTTTTTCTATTTTAAAATTTACGTATGATAAAATTCATTCTTTTAGGTGTATAGTGCTATGAGTTTTGGTAAATGCATAGAGTCATGTAACTGTCATACATAATGATATAGAATAGTTCCATTGTTCCTCTAAAAAAGTTCCCTCTACCTCTTTGTGGTTAAGCCTGCCCTCTTCCTCAGTGCCTGGAAACTGCCAATCGGCTCTCCAATTCTATAGTTGTCTTTTCCAGAATGTCATATAAATGGAGCCATACAGAGTATAGTCTTTTGAGTCTGCCCTCTTACATAGCACAGTACATTTGAGATTCATCCATGTTGCTGCATGTATTGATTATTTCTTCCTTTTTGTTGATGAGTAGTTTTCCATTGAATGGATGTACCACAGTTTGTTTATCTATTCCCAAGTTGAGGGATCTGCTAATTGTTTCCAGTTTTTGGTGATTAAACATGTAGCTGCTATAAACATTTGCATATTATTTTCTGTGTGAACACAGGTTTTCATTTCATTTGAGTAATTATCCAGGAGCGAGGTTGCTGGGTTGTATGGTAAGTATATATTTAGCTTCATGAGAAGCTACTTAAAGACAAAATAAATCTAAGATGAAACAACTTCCATGCTTTTATAGTGGCTATACCAATTTGCATTCCTACCAGCAATGTATGAGAATTCCAACTGCTTTGTTTCCTTGCCAGCACTTGATATTCGTCTTTGTTTTTTAAAATTTAGCCATTCTAATAGTGATGTAGTAGTATCATTGTGGTTTCAATTTGTTTTTCACTAATGACTAGTTACACTGAATGTATTTCACAGGCTTATTTGCCATCTACATATCTTCTGGGTAAAGTACCTGTTGAAATCTTTCCCCATTAAAAAACTGGGTTTGTTTGATGTGGTTGAGTTTTGAGAATTCTTTTTTTTTTTTCTTGAGACAGGGTCTCACTCTGTCTCCCAGGCTGGAGTGCAGTGGCACCATAATAGCTCACTGCAGCCTCAAACTCCTGGACTCAAATGATCCCCCTTTTTCATGAGAAATTTTTATATATTCTCAATACAAATCCTTTGTCAGATGTACAATTTGCAATTATTTTCTCCCAGTTTGTCCTCTCTAACTATGTCTTTCTCAGAGCAAAAACTTAAAAATTTGATAAATCCAACTTACCAATTTTTAGATTTTTCTTCTCTTTTCTTTTCTTTTCTTTTTGAGATGGAGTCTCGCTGTGTTGCCCAGGCTAGAGTGGAGTGACATGATCTCGGCTCAGTGTAACCTCTGCCTTTTGGGTTCAAGCAATTCTCCTGCCTCAGCCTCCGGAGTAGCTGAGATTACAGGCATGTGCCACCATGCCTGGCTAATTTGTGTATTTTTAGTAGAGACGGGGTTTTGCCATGTTGGTCACACTGGTCTCGGACTCCTGGCCTCAAGTGATCTGCCCACCTTGGTCTCCCAAAGTGCTGGAATTAGAGACATGAGCTAGCAATTTAAAAATTTTATTGATCGCACTTTTGTTGTTATATCTAAGAACTGTGTCTAACTCAAGGTTACAAAGATTTTTCTTCTAGAAATTTTACAATTTTACGTTTTACATTTAGATCTATTATCCATTTTGAGTTTTTTTGTATATGGTACAAGATGTGGATTGGAGCACTTTTTTTTGTACATAGGGATATCGAACTGTTCCAGCATTATTTGTTGAAAAGATTATCTTCTCTTCATTAAACTGCTTTTGCTTTTTTTTGTTAAAAATCAGTTGGCCATGTTTATGTGGGTCTCTTTCTGGGTTTTCTATTTTGTTCCATTGATCCAGGTGTCTCCCCTTTCTCCAGTGTGAGTGTGGTAGGTCTTAAGTCAGGAAGGACACTGAGTGAGAGGGGAGCATTGGGAGAGGATGTGGGAAGGCGAGGAAGGGCTGGAGATTTTCCAGGCAACATAACATTTAAGCCGAGATCTGTGATGGATAAAAGCAAGAGGGAAGAGGATGTGCAGATATCAAAGGTCACTTCACGCCTTAGGAATGCCCTGGACAAAGGCCGGAGGGCCAGAGGGAGGGTGGGGGTAATGGTATAGTTCACAGTATGGTTGGAGCAGAGTATAAGAGTCAGGCTGGAGATGACCTAAGCCAGGGTCAGGTCAAGAGAGGTGTCAACTTGATCCCAAGCACAGAGTGGATGTGTTCGTTTCAGAGGAGCGCATTTAAGCAGGTCAACAGGATGAGTGAAATCACATTCAGAAGTTCTCTGCTGTCATTCGATCAGTGCATCTTCCCTAGCTCTAGAAGAGGGAGTCTGGCTTCTCAAAAACAGCAGCCCCCTGGCCCGGCTGCCCAATCGTCTCCCAGAGGGAGCAGCCCACTCAGCCCAAGAGTTGGAACCTGCTCTTCACTCTTTCCCTCTTGCGTTGGCTGTGAAGCAAGGCCTTGATGAGTCGCAGTGCACTGCCTGGCATGAAGCAGCAGATGGCAGCAAAACCAAGGCTCCTGGAGCAGAAGCAGCACAGTTCACTGCCTTCAATCCAGAGCAGCTTTAATATTGCAGCAATTTGGATGTCTGCATAAAGCAGACTTGTTTTTTTTTTCCTATCCACTTCCGCTCCCTGGAAATAATATTCTCTAAATCTTTTGGAATTAAACCAGCCAAATAGAGTATAACACGTTTCTTAATCGTTTGGGCCACACTCTAGTTTCTGAATGGGGGTTGGTTTCAGTGGGAATGTTTCCTGTGGCTGTGGACCATTGAGAAGATGGTGCTGATTTGCTCTGGTAAGCTGAAGAAATAACCAAGCATGTGGCATGAAGTAAAATAAGGACAAATGCAAGAGACACCCTGGAGGCAGGCAACTGGGGACAAAGAAAATCTGTGGGGAAAGGGTGCTGAACCAGGTGCCCATCTGCCAGCATTATTGCTGAGGCACGTCTCAGCCAGGTAAACTTCTTCCTCAGAAAATTTCCCTCCCCCACTGCTCCCACTTCCAGAATTCCTTCTTGGACCAGGATGAAAGTTTTCAGACTTCAAGTGTTTCTTCCTTGGCAAGCTGGCACACTCCCTACCTCCCCTAGTACCCTGCTGGACCAGGTGACACACTCATTCAGCTCAGAGCAACTTGCCTCCATGGCACTTTTCACAGTGTGGAATTATATGACTGTGGGACAATACAATTGGTGTTTCTATCCTCTACTAGACAGTAAACCCCATGAAGGCAGGAATTGTTTTTGCTTTGCTTAGTTCTGTAATCCCATACGTCTGGCATAGTTGCTGGCATAACTATGACATAATTATCTGTTGAATAATTACATGATTATATAAGCAGAGAGGATGTATAATATAGAGGCAGAGAGCCAGATGGATCCAGGTGGAAATCCAGTGTTTATTTGTATTAGTCTGTTTTCACACTGCTAATAAAGACATACCCCAAACTGGGAACAAAAAGAGGTTTAATTGGACTTACAGTTCTACATGGCTGAGAGGACTCAGAATCATAGTGGTAGGCAAAAGGCACTTCGTATATAGTGGTGGCAAGAGAAAATGAGGAAGAAGCAAAAGTGGAAACCCCTGATAAACCCATCAGGTCACGTGAGACTTATTCACTATCATGGGAAAGACCAGTCTCCATGATTCAATTACCTCCTCCTGGTCCCTCCTACAATACATGGGAATTCTGGGAGATACAATTCAACTTGAGATTTGGGTGGGGACGCAGCCAAACCATATCACTTACTCGTCCACAGCATGTACTGGGTATGTTGCTTAAGTACTCCAAATTTCACTTTTTTCAACTGTAAAATAGAAACAATGATACCTATCTTGCAGGCTGGTCATGAGTACAGAATGAAATTATCTATGTTAAGTATTTAGCCCAATACTGGAATGTGAATAAGTGCCTGCACATGATAGTTACTTTAACTTTTACGATAGAATCTTCATATGCAATTTGCCCAAGGAAACAGCATTGATCTGATTTCAAAAGGAGATAAGCTGACTAGCATGAGAGCTTGTTTCATACAGTTTTGATTGGAAAGAGGGAGGGAGAGTCATTGGAGTTGTGGTGTTGCTGTTGTTGCTGCTGAAATGAGAGACTTGGAAGTCCTAAAACTTAAGATGTTCTACACTAAGGTGTGTGGGGAAAGACTGCTCCAAGTCACAATAAATAATAAGCTGAGTAGGTGAGGCCATATCCTTGTTTAAAAAAAGAAATTCAGTGGGATTGCTGACATGGGTGTCAACAATGTAAGGCTAGGCAAAGCAATTAGACGTTTAAATTCCACCAAGACAGTGCTAAAAGAATTGTGTTCAGTTCTGCCCTCCACACTGGGAGAGTAGTGAGATTAAAGGAAGCCGCCACAGAGAAGGGTGAGTGCTGATGTGCTCTTCCCAAGAAATGCTTTTAAACTGTTACATACATGCTTTATATTACTTAAAAAAGCAGAGCTTTTGAAAGTGCTTTTAAATATTTGGGGTATTTGTTCATAATAGCCAAAAAGTAGAAACAAGCCAAATGTCCATCAGTTAATGAATGGATAAACAAAGTTTCTTATATCCATATAATGGTATACTGTTTAGGCATTTAAAAATGAAGTTCTAATACATGCTATAACATGTATGGACCTTGAAAACATTACGCTAAGTGAAATAAGCCAGACACAAGTATTGTGTGATTCCACTTATATGAGATACTTACAGTAGCCACATTAGTAGAGACAGAATGTAGAACAGTGGTTGCTTAAGGCTGAGGGAAGGATAGGGTGGGGAGTAGCGTTTGACTGCTAATGGGTACAAGTTTCATTTTGGGGTGATGGAAATATTGTAAAATAAGATTGTGGTAATTTTACAAGTCTCTGAACATATAAGAAACCATTGAAGTATAATTAAAATGAATAAATTTTATATGTGAATTATATCTCAATAAAGATGTTAAAAAATATTAGGGATAGATCGGAGGTTCATAACCCAGGCTGTACATTACAGTCAATTTGGAGAGGCTAAAAAAAAATACCAGGTTCCAGATTCCCACTGCAGCCAATGGGATCAGAATATGTGAGGGGTGAGACATGGCCCTGGGCATTTGTGGAGCCACGATTGAGAGACTCTGCACTGGTTGATTGAGGGAGTAGATTTTAACTTTTCTACCTCTTAAGAACTCACTGAATAGGCATTCAATTTTGTTGTTGTTTTTAATGATATAAGGTTGTATGTCCAAGATAATTTCCCTTAGTTTTTCTTGGAGGCAGAACAGTGGTAGAACGATATGGCCTTATTAGAAACCTTCCCATTTTAGGATTTTATAATTAAATTAATCTTTTGCAAATGTCATTAAATGGTACAAATGTTTGTTCTGGTAATGCCTGATGCTTTAGTACAACCAGAAACATTCTGTTCATTTATTTTTCTAATTTTTTCCTATTGGCTTTCTTAAAGTATAAATGACAAATAAAATTATGTGTATTTAAGATATACAATATGATTATTTGATATGTATTTATATAATGAAATGATTACCATGTTCAACTAATTACCACATTCATCACCTCACAGTTACCATTTTTTCTGGTGGTAATAGCACTTAAGATCCACTCTCAGCAAATTTCAAGTATATAATACAGTCATATTGACTATAGTCACTGTGTTGTACATTAGATTCCCAGAATTTCATCTTATAAATGAAAGTTTGTGCACTTTGACCAACGTCTCTTCAGTCTGCCCTCTGCACCATGCTTCCCTGTACTACTGGCAGTCACCATTCTATTCTTTTGAAAATAACTTTTATTTTGGGTTTGGGGGTACATAAGAAGGTTTGTTACATAGGAAAACACGTGTCATGGGAGTTTGTTGAACATATTATTTAATCACCTGGGTACTAAGCCCGGTACCCAATAGTTACCTTTCCACTCCTCTCCCTCCTCCCATTCGCCCCTCACAAGTAAACCCCAGTGTCTGTTGTTTCCTTCTTTGTGTTCATAAATTCTTATCATTAAGCTCCCACTTATAAGTAAGAACATGTGGTATTTGGTTTTCTTTTCCTACATCACTTTGTTAAGGGTAATAGCCTTCAGCTCCATTCATGTTTCCACAACATACATGATCTCATTCCTTTTTATGGCTGCATAGTATTCCATGGTGTATATGTTCCACATTTTCTTTATTCAATCTGTCATTGTTTGGGCATTTAGGTTGATTCCGCATCTTTGTTTTTGTGAACAGTGCTGCAATGAACATTCATGTGCATGTATCTTTATGGTAGAGTGATTGATATTCATCTAGGTATATACAAACTAATGGGATTGCTGGGTTGAATATTTCTGCTTTTAGCTTTTTGAGGAATCTTCATATTGCTTTCCATGATGGTTGAACTAATTTACACTCCCACCAACAGTGTATAAGTGTTCCCTTTTCTCCGCAACCTCACCAGCATCTGTCATTTTTTGGCTTTTTAGTAATAGCCATTCTGACTGGTGTGAGATGGTATATCGTTGTGGTTTTGATTTGCATTTCTGTAATGATCAATCACCATTATATTCTTCGCTTGTGTGACTTTAGCTTTTTCAGATTCCACATATAAATGAGAGAATGCAGTATCTGTCTTTCTGTGCCTGGCATATTTCATATAGCATAATATCATCCAGGTTCATCCATGTTGTCACAAATGACAGGGTTTCCTACTTTTTATGATTCTAAAGTATTTTATTGTGCATGTATTACATTTTATATATCTATTCATCTGTTGACATATTCAAGTTTATTCCATATCTTGGTAATTGTGAATAAAGCTGCAATGATCATGGCAGTGCAGCTATCTCTCTGGCATATTGATTTCATTTCCTTTGACTATACAGTTATGTACCACTTAACGATGTTTCAGTCAACTATAGACTATAAATATAGTGGTCCCTTAAGATTATAAAATGATATTTTTACTCTACCTTTTCTATGTTTAGATATGTTCAGATAGGCAAATACCACTGTGTTACAATTGGTTACATTATTTGATACAGTAACATGCTGTAGAGGTTTGGAGCCTAGAAGCAACAGGCTATACCATATTGCCTAGGTGTGTAGTATGTTATACTGTTTAGATTTGTGTAAGTGTACTCTATGATGTTTGCACAATGACAAAATTGCCTAATGATGCATTTCTCAGAATGTGTCTCTGTTGTTAAGTGATACATGACTGTATACCCAGAGTTGGGATTACTGAATCATAGGGTTGTTATATTTTTAA
>PVKP010009691.1:23643-55358 GCA_004027715.1 Plecturocebus donacophilus
TTTTTTTTTTTTTTTTTTTTTTTTGCTTTCCATTTGCTTGGTAAATATTTCTCGATCCCTTTATTTTGAGGTTGTGTATATCTTTGCATCTGAGATGGGTTTCCTTAATACAGTACGCTGATGGGTCTTGACTCTTTTTCCAATTTGCTAGTCTGTGTCTTTTAATTGGGGCATTTAGCTCATTTACATTTAAGGTTAATATTGTTATGTGTGATTTGATCCTGTCATTATGATGCTAGCTGGTTATTTTGCCCATTAGTTGATGCAGTTTCTTTATAGTGTTAATAGTCTTTCCAATTTGGTATATTTTTGCAGTGGCTGGTACTGTTTTTTCCTTTCCATATTTAGTGCTTCCTTCAGGAGCTCTTGTAAGGCAGGCTTGGTGGTGACAAAATCTCTCAGCATTTGCTTGTCTATAAAGGATTTTATTTCTCCTTTGCTTATGAAGTTTAGTTTGGCTGCATATTAAATTCTAGGTTGAAAATTCTTTCCTTTAAGAAAGTTGAATATTGGCCCCCACTCTCTTCTGGCTTGCAGGTTTTCTGCAGAGAGATCTGCTGTTAGTCTGATGGGCTTCCCATTGTGGGTAACCCAACCTTTCTCTCTGACTGTGCTTAATATTTTTTCGTTCATTTCAACCTTAGTGAATTTGACAATTATGTTTCCTGAGTTTGCTCTTCTCAAAGAGTATCTTTGTGGTGTTCTTTGTATTTCCTGAATTTGAATGTTGGCCCGTGTTGCTAGGCTGGGGAAATTCTCCTGGATAATATCCTGAAGAGTGTTTTCCAACTTGGTTCCATTCTACCTGTCACTTTCAGGTACACCAATTAAACATAGGTTTGGTCTTTTCACATAGTCCCATATTTCTTGGGACTATTTTGTTCATTCCTTTTTATCTTTTTTCTTCAATCTTTTCTTCATGCTTTATTTCATTATGTTGATCTTCAGTCTCTGATATCCTTTCTTTCACCTGATTGATTTGGCTGTTGAAACTTGTGTATGCTTTATGAAGTTCTCGTGCTGTATTTTTCAGCTCCATCAAGTGATTTATGGTCTTCTCTAAACTGATTATTCTAGTTAGCAATTTCTGTAACCTTTTTTCAAGGTTCTTAGCTTCCTTGCACTGGGTTAGAACATGCTCCTATAGGTCAGAAGAGTTTGTTGTTACCCACCTTCTGAAGCCTACTTCTGTCAATTTGTCAACCTCATTCTCTGTCTGGTTTTGTTCCCTTGCTAGTGAGGAGTTGTGATCTTTTGAAGTAGAATAGGCATTCTGGTTTTTGAAATTTTCAGTCTTTTTGCCTGGGGTTTTCCTCATCTTCGTGGATTTGCCTACCTTTGGTATTTGATAGTCTACCTTTGGTATTTGGTATTGGTGGCCTTTGGATGGGGCTTTTGTGTGTATATCCTTTTTGTTGATGTTGATGCTATTCCTTTCTGTTAGTTTGCCTTCTAACAGTCGGGCCCCTCTGCTGCAGGTCTGCTGGAGTTTGGTGAAAGTCCATTCCAGATCCTGTTTGCTTGGATATCACCAGCAGAGGCTGCAAAACAGCAAAGATTGCTGCCTATTCCTTTCTCTGGAAGCTTCATCCCAGAGGGGCATGTGTCAGATGCCAGGCGGAGCCCTTCTGTATGAGTTGTCTGTTGACCCCTGCTGGGAGGGGTCAGGAGGCACAAGGGTCAGAGAACCACTTGAGGAAGAAGTCTGTCCCTTACCAGAGCTCAGGTACTGTGCTGTAAGAACTGCTGCTCTCTTCAGAGCCAACCAGGCAGGAAATTTTAATTCTGTTGAAGCTGCACCTCTTCTCCCAGGTGCTCTATCCCAGAAAGATGGAAGTTTTATTTATAACCCCCTGGTGGGCTCCACGTAGCCTGAACTTCCTGGTGGCTTTGTTTACACTGTGAGGGGAAAACTGCCTACTCTAGCCTCAGTAATGGTGGACACCCCTCCCCCCACCAAGCTCCAGCATCCCAGGTTGACTTCAGACTGCTGTGCTGGCAGTGAGTATTTCAAGCCAGTAGATCTTAGCTTGCTGGGCTCTGTGGGGGTGGGATCTGCTCAGCTAGGCCCCTTGGCTCCTTGGCTTCAGCCCTCTTCCCAGGGGAGTGAATGGTTCTGTCACACTGGCATTCCAGGCACCACTGGGGTTGAAAAAAAACTCCTGCAGGCTAGCTTGGTGTCTGCCCAAATGGCCATCCAGTTTTGTGCTTGAAACCCAGGGCTCTTGTGGTGTAGGCAACAGAGGGAATCTCCTGGTCTGTGGGCTGCGAAGGCCATGGGAAAAGTGTAGTATCTGGGCTGGAATGCACCACTCCTCTCATGGCACAGTTCCTCATGACTTCCCTTGCCTAGGGGAGGGAGTTCCCTGACCCCTTGCACTTCCTGAGTGAGGCAATGCCCCACCCAGCTTCTGCTTGCCCTTTGTGGGCTGCATTCACTGTCTAACCAGTGCCAGTGAGATGAGCTGTGTACCTCAGTTGGAAATGCAGAAATCACCTGCTTTCCACTTTGATCTCTCTGGGAGCTGCAGACAGGAGCTGCTCCTATTTGGCCATCTTTCCAGCCACTTCTGGTAAATTTTTTCTATATTTAATTGAGAGATTTTATCAGGAAAGGATGTTGAATTTTGTCAAGTGCTTTTTCTGCCTTTTTTGAAATAATTGTGATTTTTTATCTTTCATTCTGAATCTGTTAATATGGTGTATCATGTTTATTGATCTGCATACATTGAACCATCCTTGAATCCCAATTAATGTCTGTTTTTATGATGGTACCATACTGTTTTGATTACTATAGCTTTGTAGAGAAGTTTAAAATCAAGTTATGTGATATCTCTACCTTTTTCTTTTTACTCATGATTACTTTGGCTATTTGGGATCTTTTGTGGTTCCATATAGATTTTTGGGTTTAAAAAAACTTTTTCTATTAAAAAATTCTCTTGGAGTTTTAATAGGGATTGAATTGAATTAGTAAATTGTTTTGAGTAGTGTGGATATTTAAAAAATATAATTCTTCAAATCTGTGAATACTAGATATCTTTCCATTTGTTTGTATCTTTTTACTTTCTTTTACTGATGTTTTAGATGGCTTCGTGTACAGATCTTTTAACTTCTCAGTTAAAGTTATTCCTAAGTATGTATTTTTTGGTATCTATTATAAATAGGATTGCTTTCCTAATTTAGTTTTTTGAAGAGTATATAGAAACACACTGATTTTTATATATTATGTTTGTATTCTGCAACTTTATTAAAGTTATTTATTATTTATAAGAGTTTTTTCCGTGGAGTCTTTTGGATTTTCTATATATAAAATTATGCCATCTACAAACAGAGATGATTTAATTTTTTCCTTTCTTATTTGAATGATTTTATTTCTTTTTATTGCTTAATTGTTTGGGCTAGTAATTCCAGTATTATGTTGAGTAGAAGTGGTGAGGATGGACATCCTTGTCTTTTTCCTGATATTAGAGGAAAACTTTCAGCTTTTCACTGTTGAGTATAATATTACTTGTGAACTTGTGCTATGGCCTTTATTATGTTGATGTACATTGCTTCTCTATTGAATGGAGAGTTTTTATCAGGCAAGGATGCTGAATTTCGTCAAATGCTTTTTCTACATCTACTGAGATAGTAGTGATTTTTATCCTTCATTCTGCTAATATGGTGAGTCATATTTATTGATCAGCATACATTGAACCATCCTTGCATCCAGGGATAAATCCAGCTTGATCATGCTGTATAATTCTTTTAATATTCTGTTGAATTGGTTTGCAGTGTTCTGTTGAGAATTTTTGCATCTGTGTTCATCAGGAATATTGACCTGCCATTTTTTTTTTGTAGTGTCCTTGTCTGGCTTTGGTATGAGGGTAATGCTGGCCTTGTAATATAAATATGGAAGTATTCTCTCCTTTCAGTTTTTAAGAAGCATTTGAGAAAGATTGGAATTCATTCTTTAAATTTTTGGTAGAATTCACCCAGGAAGTCATCTAGTCCTGGGCTTTTCTCTGTTGGGAGATTTTTGATCAGTGCCTCAATCTTCTTACTATTAGTCTATTCAGATATTCTTTTTCTTCATCATTCAGTCTTGGTAGGTTGTCCGTTTCTAAGGATTTATTCATTTCTTCTAGGTTATCCAATTTGTTGGATAGTAGTCTCTTATGATCCTTTGTATTTCTATGGTATCAGTTGTAATGTATCCTTTTTCATTTATTATTTTATTTCTTTGAGTCCTTTCTCTTTGTTTCTGGGTTAGTTTAGGTAAAGGTTTGCTAGTTTTGTTTCTTTTCAAAAAACCAACTTTTACAAAACTAACTCTAAGTTTTGCTGATATTTTCAAACATCTTTCTGGTCTCTATTTCTTGTATTCTTCTTTTAATCATTATTGTTTCTTTTCTTATGCTAACTTTGGGCTTAGCTTATTCTAGATTTTTCTAGTTCCTTGAGGTGTAGTGCCAGGTTGTTCAAGATTTTTTTTTTTTCTTAACGTACATATTTATCAATGCAGACTTCCCTCTTAGAACTGCTTTTTCTGCTTTCCATAAGTTTTGGAATGTTGTTTCCATTTTTGCCTCAAAAATTTTTTTTTCCTTTTGATTTCTTTATTTTTTTTTCTTTTTTTTTTGATTTTCCTTTTGATTTCTTTATTGACACATTGGTTGTTAATGAATGTGTTATGAATTTCAGAGTTGCTTCCTGACATTGATTTTTAATTTTATACCATATGGTTAGAAAAAATGCTTAATGTAATTTCAATTTTCTTAAATTTGTTAAGACTTGTTTTGTGGCCTAGCATATAATCTAGCCTGAAGAAAGTTCTATATGTGCTTGAGAAGAATGTATATTCTGCTGCTGTGGGTGGAATGTTCTCTATATGTCTATTAGATCCATTTGGCCTATAGTGCTATTCATGTCTTCTCTTTCCTTATTGATTTTCTGTCTGGATGATCTATTCATTGTTGAAAGTGGGGTTCAGAAGCCCCCTAGTATTATTCTATTCCCTTCTATTTCTCCCTTCAGTTCTGTTAATATTTGCTTTATATATTTAGGTGTTCCAATATTTGGTGCATATATATTTACAACTGTTATATTCTCTTGATGAAGTTAGTGCCTTTATCATTATATAGTGACTTTATTTGTCTCTTGTGACGGATTTTGAACAAAAGTCTATTTTGTCTGAGATAAGTAGAGTTAACCTTGCTCTACCTTGGTTATTATTTGCATGGAATATCTTTTTCCATTTCTTCACTTGCAGCCTATGTGTGTCCTTAAAGTCTCCTCTAGGCAGCCTATTATTGTATCTTATTTTATTGTTGTATTCAGCCACTCTGTGTTTTTTGACTGCAGAATTTAATTCATTTATATTTCAAGTAATTATTTTTAGGTAAGGATTTACTATTACCATTTTATTAATTGTTGTCTGTTTTGTAGTTACTTTTATCCTTTTTCTGTCTTCCTTTGTAGTTTGTTGATTTTTTAGTGACATGCTTTCATTCCTTTCTCTTTCATATCTAATAGAGGTTTTTATTTGTGGTTGCCTTGAGGCTTACATAAAACATATTATAATTATAAAAGTCTTTGTAGGCTACTAACAATCTCAATTGCATATAAAAACTGTATACGTTTACTTTCCCCTCTCCTACCTTTTAGGCTATTATAGTAAAACTTTACATTTTTTAATATAGTATAACCATAAATAATACTTTTGTCTGTCAACATTTACACTAGAGTTAAAAGTGATTTATGAATCACTATTACTGTATTAAGAGTATTCTGAATTTGACTATATATTTACCTTTACCAGTGAGTTTTTATACATTTGTATGTTTTTATGTTGTTACTTAGCATCCTTTTGTTTCAACTTGAAGAACTCCCTTTACTATTTTTTTGTATCTGGTGGTGATCAACTGCCTCAGCTTCTGTTTTTCTGGGGAAGTCTTTGTTTCTCTTTCATTTCTTAAGGACAGTTTTTCCAGGGGTAGTATTATTGGTTGGAAGTCTTTTCCTTTTAGTACTTTGAATATATTATCCTACTCTCTCTTGGCTCCTTCCAGGTCCCACTGTGGATGGTGCTGGTAGCAGGACCAAGGCAAAATTAGGCTGTAACCAAGTCCACAAGAGGATGGGGCTGTTTCTGGGTCTGTACCTGGGGCCATGGTCAATAGATGTACCACCTGGGCATAGACCATTCTCAAAATGGCCCTCCTCAGTATTACAGCTTCCTACCAGGATCCCAAAACAAACTTTTGTTTCATTATTGTTTTCATCATTATCAGCATGACTCAAAGCAATTACTTGTTTATTTTCTTAACTGGCAGGTGTAAGTCACACCTGTCTTTTTAGGTGAACCACTGCATTTCCTGAAGAATAGTAATAAAAGTCCCTGTTAAAGTCTTCATGAAAGCCAACCAGAACTTTATTTATTTATTTTTTTGAGACACAGTCTTGCTGTGTTGCCCATGTTGGCGTGCAGTGGCTTGATCTTAGCCGACTGCAACCTCTGCCTCCCGGGTTCAAGTGATTTTCATGCCTCAGCTCCCCGAGTAGCTGGGACTATAGGCACATGCCACCATGCCTGGCTAGTTTTTGTATTTTTAGTAGACACAGGGTTTGCCATGTTGGCCAGGCTCCTCTCTAACTCCTGGTCTCAAGCAATCCACATGCCTCAGCCTCCCAAAGTGCTGGGATTACAGGCGTGAGCCACCACAGCTGGCCCAGAACTTTTTTGAATTGCAATAACTTTTTAAAGAATGGAGGGGTCACCAATATCTTGAATTTTATAGTGTAAGAAAAATGTTGGAAAGTTTCCATATAAACACATTAGAATAGAGAACGTCATATTAAATTGGATTTTTGAGGGGCAACTCTGGTAGCATGAAAGGAGAAAGAAGAAATAAATGTACATTTATTAAGTTTCTAATGTGAGTCAGATTAAAAGCTTAATGCTTTATATATAGAGCTTATCATTTTATTCTAGCCCCAGTCATCTTGGTAGATATGTACTGTCTTTTTGTTTGTTTGTTTTCAGATGAAGAAATGAGGCTGGAGCCACTTAATTTGCCTTAGGTTTCAAGCTTGGTGAAGGTCCTGAGATGTGGTCCAGCAGATGTAACTCTGCTGTTCTGTCATTCTAAAGACAGGCCAGATTGTGTTTTATAGCTTTGTATAGGAAAAAGCACTAAACACTGGATGACCCCAACTTTAAATTCTATGTGCTCTTGGATAAGTCACAACCTTTGCATCCTGTCCTCCTAAGTTATGAGAGTGAATGTATTTGTCTCATGGGGTTGTTAAGAGGCGAATGAGTGAATGCAGGTAAAAGTCCTCAGCATCTTGCTTGGCATTGTAAAGGTGGGATATTACAAATGTCAGTCCATGGCTTGGAGTGAATGTGGAGTAACTGAAGTGGAAAAAGTGGCCCATCTTGATAAAATCCCCAGCCTCATTCTAATCTTCTTCTTTGGATTCCCTCTGAATGAGGGACAGGCATGAAAACCCAGGTTGAAAAAGGCTCCCAGTTGGTTCTGTCTGTCTGGGTCAGTATTTTCATTTTCAAAGGAATTATTTTCCTGGTTTGAGTTCTTTCAGAAATCCATTTATTTATAAACCAATAGAAATATATCCAGCACCTGCTTTGTGCTAAGTGCCCTGGGGAATATCTCTGCCTTCAAGGAACTTAATGTGTAGTTGCAGGGGGCAGAGCAAACAAATGCAAAACAACAGCAGTACCAAAAGAGATGCTATTCATATTTAAAAAATAACTCACATAGTAAAAATTCAAAATTACTGAAGATAGGAAGTAAGTTCCTCTCCTGCCCCTACCTTTCTTGTCCTGGCTGTCTTTCCTTCTTATCATTTTCTTAGTGTTCTCTGAGAGATTCTTTCTGTATAAAGACATATAGGTACATATATCACCTTTCCTTTTACCGAAATACCACAAGACATACTATAATACTCTTCTGTACTTTGCTTTTTAAAATTCATAAAATATCTCAGATATTGTGCTGTATCAGTACATATTGATCTCCCTGATTCTCTCTAATGGAATTCTTTTGTATGAATATAGCACATTTTATTTAATAGTCCCTTATCAATGGTCTTTTAGGTTGTTTCTAGGCTTTTGCTACCTGAACAATGCTGCAGTAAATTCTCCTGACAAAGAGCTATAATTAAAGGCTAAATTGTGTGGCTCAGACTGTAAGTGATTCTGATTTCACAATGTAGGTGCTAATGACATTTCGGGTGAGACAGTTTTGGTTGTGCAGAACTGTCTTGCCCACTGCATGATTTTTAGGTCCGCTGCCAAAATTCCAGCATGCTCTCATTGTGACAACCAAAAAAGCCAGTCCCTGTCCCCTCAGCTCCCATCTCCAAGTATTCTCTAGGAGGATGATGTCACCGAGACTGGGAATTGCTGCAAGAATAGGGAGTTAGAGTTGGAAGCCTTCTGGGGAAAAGGACCGTCTGAGCCTGCTATGGTTTCAGTGTTTGTATCCCCTTCAAAATTCATGTTGAAATATGTTGAGAGGTGAGGCCTTTAGGTGGTGATTAGGTCATGAGGGCTTCACCTTCTAGGATAGGATTAGCACCTCTAAAAGGACATGAGGAAGTGAATTTGCTTCCTTTTGCCCTTCTATCCCTTCCATCATATAAGAACACAGCAACGACATATTGGAGGAAAAGGGAAGCCCTCACCAAACACCGAGCCTGCCAGTGCATTGATCTTGGACCTTCTAGTATTCAGAACTATGAGAAATAAAGTATTGTTTATAAATTACCATGCTGATGGTATTTTGTTGTAGCAGCACAAAAGGCCTAAGATAGAACAGGACTTTGAGGATTTGTTCAGGCTTTGGGACACAGCCTGCAAAGGATGAGAGTCAGTCATCTTACTGGGGGATTTCTCTTGTCTTGGTGCCTGCTCATTTACTCCCAGAGAGATGACTCAGTGTTTGTGATGCCAGTTAGCCTGGCAAGTAGTCCTTAGCTTTAACATGGGTCCTGGAAAGAGCTGGGACCTTGCTTAAGCTTCTTTGCCCTGGCTACCATGTTGGCCCTGGGTTTGCCTTTGGTCACAGGTGTGGAGGTACAGGCCTGGTGACTGTCTTCACTAGTAGAATGAAGAGGGCCATTCACACAGGTGGATGGACCACTGACGAGCTTGGGACAGATGATGCAAGGCTTGAATTTTCACTCAACCATTTCTGTGCCAGTGAATATAAAGTCTTAGAAAGTTAAAGCTGAAAGGCAATTTTTAGATCATCTATCCCCTCTCAATTAGGAGATAGTGAGTCAGGCTAGGGTGCTTTAGAGGAGAAAATGTCATAAAAAAGCCTGCAAGTAAGGGGTATCATGGACTAGGGGTAAGAGCAGAGATGACTGAGTATGATGGACTTGATGCCAAGTGAAAAATGATCTAAATCAGTGGTGTACTAACTGGGTTTTATATCAGTATTGGAAAAGTTATATAAGGAAGAAATGCAGATTTCTAGGCTCCACCCCAGCCTGAGGAAATTAGAATTTCTAGAAGTAGGATCTGGGAATCTGTATTTTTGCTATGATCCTCAGGTGATTTTTTTTGCCCAGTAGTGGCCTTACAGTCAAACTTGGGAAACTCTGATTTAACTAGATTCAATCAAATAATTTCCACATCACAAGTATGACAGTCAGAGGAGCCTGGGGTGCTGCTTTGCTGGATATCTGTACTCTGGGCAAAGGGAGAGAGCAGATAATATGCTGGCTGGTTAATTATGTTGGCATTTATTCATTCTGAAATGTTTACAAAAGTAATTAGAAGCCAGATTAGGTGTGATGCTCACTGACCTTTCAGGAGAATTTGGCATCAAACAACTTAAAAAAAAAAAAAAAAGAAGAAATGCCTATATCAAAGGTTAATCAGAGCAAAATGCAGCATGATTAGCTGGGGATCTCTAGCTTGCAAAAAGAAGGATTTGGTATTAAGAATGAGAATTAGGAAATAGAAGATCATCTCTTTCAAGTCATTGTTTTTCTGGGTTTGGAATGACTCTTTTCCCAGACCTGAGCCTTTCCTGGCTGGCCTAACAATTTTCTGCCTGACATTGTTGGGGAGATCTTTTCAATGGTAAATTTAGAGCTCTTGCTCCATGTGGTTACATAATCAAACTGGATCACTGACTATTCTTACCTCACCTTCTAGAGACTGTATGGAACCCTACCTTCCTTTAGATGATGGCAAATCCTCCATGGCCCCACAGAACGGTTCTCTCCCTTGCCTTTAAGTTCTTCTCCCCAGCTAGGGTTCACAGGGCTACTTTCTTGACAATCCCTCGAAGCTATGTGACCCGACGTGTCTCCCAGCTCTACTTCACCTTTGCCCTTCCAGATCCGTTTTCTGCCTGCTCGGCACCCTGGGAGGCTGCCTCCTGTAGACTATGTTGTTGGGGCTTCTTTGCTAGCTGACTTCCTGCTGGCAAAGGAAGCAGGATTAACCAGCAGGAAGTCCCTGACAGGGGGTGCTAAGGTCTTGCCTAGTAGTTCCTTGCCAGGGCCCCAGGAAGTTCCCATGGCTACGGCTCCCACTGCGCAGCTGCACTGCTGTGGCTGGGGGCCCTCGCTGGGTTCCCGTGGCACTGTTTCCTCCTTTTGCCCCTTCCCACCTGCCTGCTGTGATGGCTCCCTCTGTGGGCAGTTGCTGTATGCTTCATCCATGTGTGGTAGCTTTCTTTCCCCTGTACACATCTCAGTACATTACTCCAGCTGGGAAAATCTTTTCAGTCTAACACTGTGTTCTCTCCCAGCCTGATAAATTTTTCTTGTACAGTGGTCAAACAGGAAAGCAAACTGTCTTCTGCCTCAGTGCAACCGTGAAGATCACGTGAGATATAGTCCCTGTGGTGATGTGTGTGCATCAGCAGTGCAGAACGTTCAACTATAAGGTGGATCGTAGTTACTGCTCTGGTGATTATTATCAAGGTCCGAGACATCTTTATAACCTTAAAGCATTTTGGACAGCTTTCAATATTTGATATTTGCACAGTAAATACTACTTGATTAATTCAGGGAGCTGGAAGTAGGGAGTACTGACAAGTACATCTACCTACTTTCAAGTGTACAGACTCATTATGTTTCTGGAAGTTACAAGAGAGTCTAGGTTCCTTCTCTTTGTTATTAATGAAAATTCCTCCCAGATTCTGGGAACAGGTTGATGTACAGCCCTAGTTTTCAGTTATATCAGTTTTCATTTATGTCTGGGTTCCATAATTATTTTGTGGAGTTGTCAGAAATTATGTTAGGGTTTACTGGCAAGATTACAGTTTAACCTGGGAAACCTTGAATATGTAAGTTTCTAAATGACTGCACATATAAGTCATAATTTATCTAACCATTGTCTCATTGTTAGAAAATTAGATTTTTTCCAGTTTTGCTCTATGATAAAGCAATAGAGTGATCATCTTTGCACTCACAGCATTCTGCACATCATTCAACAATACCATCACTGCTCAGGTCAGGGGCTGGTGGATACAGCCATAAACAAGGCAAAGCTATGCTCTTGTGAGTTTATATACCAGACAGAGAGGCAGACAATAAACAAACACAATGAGTAAATGTGATAAAGCAGGGTAAGAGTGGTAGGGAAGAGAGGCAATGGGTGTTTCCATCTAAAATAGGGTAATCACAGAAGCCCTTCTGATATGGAAACATTTGGGATTCAGGACCAAGCCAAATATCTAGG
Organism: Plecturocebus donacophilus; assembly: GCA_004027715.1. Classification (NCBI taxonomy): domain Eukaryota; kingdom Metazoa; phylum Chordata; class Mammalia; order Primates; family Pitheciidae; genus Plecturocebus; species Plecturocebus donacophilus. The sequence goes on from PVKP010009691.1 coordinate 35,354, forward strand.
GAAAAGCATTCTTGGCAGAGGGAACAGCCTTCGCAAAGGCCTGGAGGCAGGAAAGTGCTTAACATATTTGAGGAACAGCAAGGAGGTCAATGGAACTGGAGTGGAATGAGTGAGGGGGATAGTAGTAAGAAGTGAATTAGAGGGAGAAATGGGGGTAAAATCTTCAAGGGTGTTATAGGCCAATATAAAGACTCTGACTGGTCCTTATAGTGATGGAAGACCTTGACAGGTTTGAAGTAGCAGAGTGACATGAGGAGACTTTCATTTTAAAAGGCTCTCTTCAGCTGCTGTATGAAAATGTTCTGAAGAGGGTGGGGTAGAGTGAGGGTGGCCAGGTGGGAGACTTTGGGAATAATTCAGGGAGAGATGAGGGTGGCTTGGATCAGAGTTGTCTAAATGAATGTCATGAGAAATGACTGGATTCTGGGTATATTTCAAAGGCAGAGGTGGCTGATTTTAATCATAGATTGGATGCAGGATATGAAAGATGGAAGTTGAGGATGGCTTAGGTTTTGCCCTGCATAATGTCTGTTGAGGGATAAATAAACAAATGTTTAGTCAGGGCAGTGGTTCTTAAGTGGAGGTGATTTTGCTCTCCAGGGGACATCTGGCAATGTATAGAGATAGTTTCGTTTGTTACCCTGGGGGTGGGGAGATGTGTGCTACAGACTTCTAGTGAGCAGAGGCCATAGATACTGCTAAACCTACAGTGCACAGGACAGTTGCCATAACAAAGAATGATCCAGCTCCAAGTGTTGATAATGCTGAGGATGAGAAACCGAGAGTTAGGGAGATCACTAGGTTTTTTTTCTCAGCCTCTTTCTTCTCTTGGCTTTGTTCTCCTCTCCACTCTGGATGGGTTTCTTTGTTGCTTCTTGTACACGTTAAGAAATGGCTGACCCAGCTCTTCCCTTTACCCTCCCCCAAACGCGACCTTTAAGCTCTCACATCCAAATTCAACTCACTATATATAGTCTCTTTGTTCCAATTCCACACGTTCGGGAGAGAGACATTGATTATCCCAGGTGTTCCTTCTGCTTCAATCCAGTGTGTCAGAGGGCGGGCTTACATGGGCTCTTGTCTGCTTAAACAAGACTGCAGGAAAAAGAGTCTGGGAAGGAATGGGGGTCACATGAGAAAATTAACTGGAGTGTCTGTTGTATGAACTTGGAGAATTCAACCTACAGATCTGATTGCTGGGGGTCCTGCTTAGCCCACAGAATTGTTAGGGCATCTGTTCATTCATCCCAGTCCTTTTAAATTATAAGAAAAGGAAACAGTATGTGAGGAAAGATGGCTAAAGATCTCCTGGGCCATATTCAGAATCTGAATTCCTACTGAGCTGGACATAAGGAGAAAGCTGCTTGCTGTGTTTTTCCTTTCCACTTCTAATTGAATTTGAATCCAGCATATCTTTGGAGGAAGTCACTTAAAGCAACAAACACTCGTAACTAGTGACTGGCATGAAAATAATAGTGAGATGAGAGAGCGAGCATGGAATGCAATATGCATTTATTGCGACATATGGCTCTCCTTTTGCGTTTCCATTGACTGTATTATCCAGGCAGGAACTTGCTTTCAGAGAGAAAGGGGTATTCTGCAGATGCTGGCATACTGGAGTCATTGTCAGAAAGAGAAGAGGTTATATCCGACTCATATTGAATCAAATGTTTATTTTTCCATGCAGTAATGAGCATTTTAGAATCTCCAGCCTGCTGTTCCACATGACTAGCGCACAAAAGGTTGTCTCCGAGGACCTCCAAATGGGGTGAATACAAATTGTCTTAGGAACAGGCTGACAATGGTGAGGAGAGAGGTAGCCTGCTCAGGTGCAGGGAAGTGCCGGTGTGTTCCTGGCATGGGCAAAGCCAAGACCTGGTGACCAGAATGTTCCCTTTACTCTTTCTGTCTGTTGGAGGTACCAACACTTCTCAGATCATTGAGGTGAACTTTTCAAAGTCCCTGCAGATGAGCAGTTATCAACTAATAATTAAGACATAAAAGTCCACTTGCACTTTTAAAAAACAGGTTTATTGAGATGTAATTCTCATACAATTCATCAATTTAAAGTGTATAGTTCAGTTGTTTTTAGAATATTCATAGTGTTGTGCATCTATCATTATAATCGATTTTAGAACATTTTCATCATTCTCAAAAGAAAACCCATACCCATTTCCCCCAAAACATCAGCCCTAGGCAACTACTGATTTACTTTCTGTCTCTATACATTTGCCTATTCTAGAAATTTCATGTAAATGGAATCATGCAATCTATTGTCTTTTGTTTTTGGCTTCTTTTACTTAGCGTAATGTTTTCAAGGTTTACCCATGTCGTGGCATGTATCAGTACTTCATTTTTTAAATGGCTGAATAATATTCGTTATATGGATATATCACATTTTGTTTATCCATTCATCAGCCAATGGACATTGGAATTGTTTTGAATATGTGGCTATTATGAATAATGCTGCTATAAACATTTGTGTGCAGGCCATTTGTATTTTAGCATTAATTAGTCAACTCAAAAGTCAACTGCTCTAGGAAGTCTGCCATGATCTGCCCTCCTCCTTTGTCCCTGTCCCATTTAATTACTCTCCCTTCTCTCGGTATCTTGTATGTCTATTACTAATACTTACTCTCTGGCGTGATGGTTTATTTATTATCTCACCTGTCACCTCTTTGAAAGCAAGAATTATGTCTTATTCTATCCCTAGCTCCTATTAAGTTTGCCACTAGTTCTATTTCTCAACAAATTGCTGAATTTACATATATGGCCTTTGACAATGAGTATTTATATTTCACTCTTTAAGGAATTTCAGACTCTCAGTTCAGCCTGAAAATTCCACCTCTTTTTCTTTAGTCTCCTACTTATCTGTCACTCTGTGAGTCCTTTTTGGTTATGGCCAGGATCCCAAGGTGGCTGGGAACTGTCTGTCCTGGTCATTTATGGTGAACTAGAAGAGGCACCAAGGGGCTTCAGAAAAATCAGATTTAAAAAAACACTTACTTTGAAAATGTTAATCTTTTTGCATCTCCCCTTCTATTTTTCCTTTTTGAGCTTTAAAGGGAGGGAAACACCCACTGAGGTGCGCCATGGGAGTCTTGATTCAGGGGAGTATTGGGGTAGGTGGAGAAGAACCCTCACAAATGTGTGGGTCTACAAGCAGAGGAGAGGCTTCTTGGACTTGGCAAAAGATGACATTGCTGTTGATGACACAGTTGAGGCTTCTCTTGAGTATCTGCTCAGCTCGAGCTGCCATCTTTTGCATATTTCACAGGAAATTCTCAGAGCTTCCTTTAGGTCACTAGGCCTCTGTGTGCTCGACTTGGCTTTTGAAGCTTCTGCAGCCCCACACAACCAAGAGACAAATGTCACATCACCAGGCTGGCTCCTGGGCTCCCATAGCTCAGGCTGGCATTCCTTACTCTTAGGTTGACAACGCCCCTCAATACTCTTGTCGTCACTGTTGCTTACAATCTCAGAGCAATCGCCTTCTGTTTTGAGATTGCTAATTTGCGGGTCTGTAGCCTCACTAGAATCTCTGATTTTGGAAAATCAAGACCTTGTTTCAGTTCTGTATTCACAGAGCCAAGCACAGTGCTTGGCACTTTGTAGGTTCCCAGTGACTGTTTTTGAGTGGGTCACTTCCTGGCATTCTTTAGGGCCTGGCGGGGAGGTAGATACAAGAGGGAGGGGTTCCCCAGGTGTGGGAAATAAGCATCTATGAGCAGAGAATGAGACTGGAGACATTGGCACATTTTTGTTTGGAGAAGGGCAATCTTGGAATTTAAACTTTTGTTCTGGCAAGCTTGTCTAAATGACCTTTTATGTCTGCTAGATGGATGATATCTCTCTGTCTACTCATGGGGTGCTAGACCTTTACATAGGGCTTCTGGAATGATTCTAGCTCTGAACTTTTAGAAAAGGCATGCAGCTCCAGAATTATCCTTTCTTGATCTGGAATTTCTCAGCTTGCTGAAGGCATCTTAAAGGACCTGTTTGTTTCCACCCTAATAATAAATTCCTGGGCATGTGTGGGTAGCATTTGATACATTTTCCAAGAGCTTTTAGAAAATTTTTTCGTGGAACCCACGCAGTCCCATGGGGCTGGGGCCATGACTTATCCTTCTGTCATCAGGAATGCTGACATGAAGCTGCCTACCTGGAGACACTCAGTACATCTGGTTTCAGGGAGATTGTGGCAAGGATTTGCTTTTTCTGTTTGTACAAAAAAGGCACTGAAAATGAAAGAGGTAATGGCTATTTAGAGGCAAATATAGTTTTTCTTTATCTCTTTCATTGTGCCATACATTTCTAATCACCTTTTGATAATTAATTTGTGTTGATGGCACATGATTGCTTTAGATAGTTGGTATATTTTGTTAATAAATTCATTCCTATCTTTTCTCTGGGCTTGCTCTTTGGGGTTCCTTTGCCTTTCCATTCTGTTGCCAGTGCTTTGAGAATGGGTCATCAAATCAGTGGGGTATCTCCATAAAACAAAACAAAGCACCCAAAATAACCAGGGTGATGCATATCTGCAGGTTTGGAGAGAATCAACCACAGTGGTGCTTGCACACCAAATAAAATGAAATACCAAGGCTCGGAAGCCCCATCCTGATACTGTGTAGCAGCACCGAGGGACAATTTCAGCATGTGGGACACAAGGAATGACTAATGTGGGTTTCATCCTCTCCTTCAAATACTCACAAGTGATATTCACTCTGCAGTTAATCAAGTCCTACTTGACAGATTGTGCCATCTTTTCTGATGTATGCTTGTTTTCATTGTCTCCAGAGACTATGAGCTCTGTGAGGTCATGTCTTCCATGTCTATGCAGCTCTCACAGAGCCTTCCACACACTGGAACCCAATGAAGAACTGATTTTGGACGTTTGAATCGACTCGATATTTTCATTGGAATACCCCATCTTTAGTTCAAATTCAGTTTGAGTTGCCTTAGTCCCCTTATTGTTCTAAAAAGAGTTTAAGTGAGCTCACATGGCCTATGACGAGATAACACAAATTAGAGATGGTGGGGGGGAAATAAGAAAACAAGAGTAGGGCCATAGAGTGGGTTCCCCAGAGGTACACATGCTGCAGGAGAACCACAGATTTGGCTTTACACAGTTCATTGTCTGCATAATAAAAGCCATCCAGCTTCTCACAAGTAGAACAATCACTGGATCTCAAGAGCCTAAAGGAATTTCTTGAAGTATGTCTACAAGATTCACAGCTCTCTGCTGGCCTGGGCTATCCAAGAGGTAGGTTTTCAAGTATGGAGAGAAGTGAATGGACTGCACAGCTTCCAACTGATCCTTCATGAATTTTATTTCTCCCATCTGAGCTTTTGCTCAAATGCAGTTTATTTTTAAGAGGACATACCCATCTTTATCCCACATGAACTATTCCTTCTGCTTCCCCTTTTCTGAAAGAAAACAATAACCACACAGCCATATAAGTCTGTATGACCAGAGTTGTATAGGACTTCTTTGCTCATTTGTTCCCATATCCAACCAGTCATCAAAATCTCTTCCTTTCTCTTCTTCTCCCACCATCCTATCCTCTTCTCTTTTCCTTCCTTTTTCCTTCTCTCTTTCCCTTCCTTCCTCCTTCCCTTCTCCCATCACTTCCTTCTTTCCTTCATCACTTACTATATTCCAGGAGCTGGGCTAAACAAAAAGGCATGATTTTATGTAGCAGTCGGCAAGGAGACTGTCCAATCAGAAATTATATCAGCTTTAGCACAGGAGCAAGGTACTCACAGCTTTCCCTTGTGCCAGGTGTAAACTCTTCAGTTCCTGGATTTGGAAGAGGCATTGTTTCAGTGAGTTCCAGGAGGTGGTGGAGCAGGCACAGGTTTGGGGGGCTCATGGTTTCAGGAAAGGGGTGCTTTCAATATTCACAAATATAGAATTATTTCAGTATTTTAACAGCTGATAGAGCTGCACTGGCAGATGTTGGCTGCATATCCTGAGTAAATGGAGTCACAAAGATAACTCAGCTGGGGTTTCTACCCTAGAGGATACTGTAGTTCACCATCTTCAGAATGTGTTTTAAAAACATATTTTCCTCTCCCCGTTTGTTGCTACAATTGTAGTTTAGACACTCACTATCTCAGACTTCACTGATTATAATTACCTCTTAACTGGTCTTCTGAATTTTAATTGTTTTCTTTTATTTTCCCTCTTTCCAATGTTTCAGGTATGTACTGTCAGAGAAAATTCCCCCAAATACTGCTTTTACCATGCTATATTACCTCTACTCCAAAACCATCAATGGCCTTTCTCTATTCTTCAGAATAATATTTGAACTCTTTACCTGGGCATTTGAGGCCCTCAATTTTGTACCTGCACCATTTCATCAAGTAATATGGTGTCACAAAAGAAGGACAAGCCATGGTCCCCCCTGTTCTTAAGTACTTACGATGAGTGATGGTGGTATGGAAGAGATGTTTGTAATGATTGTTACACAGTAAAAGCAAATGGGGGAAACAGGTAGGTGATGATGTGTGGGGTGATGCAGGCTGATTGTGCTGGCAGGAACAGTGAGGAAATACTCTCTTGAAGTCTAATTTCTCTTGACAAGCTGAAAACAATCAACTTTCAGTCAAAGGCTCTGATTTCTAGGTGGTTGAGCCTGGGATGGATGAAGGATGTTTGTCAACCTCAAAATGAAATTTATTATCCTTTCTGAGATACAAACCAAAGATGGGAAAGCTTTTCAAAGTGTATGAACTCTGAGTAAATTCCAAACCAGGTTATTGCAAGTGACTTTGAAACTCACTTTCACATATTCTACCAGCTTTCTCAGAAGGTGAACCATCAGCTTTGGATGAATGTATGGCATCCTGAGCTGGACTGGATTCACAGGACAAGTCTACAGGAGAGTGTTTGGAGTCCTTTCTCTGAGCTGCTCTTTAGGAGAAAGCTTGGCTCAGTAGAACCTAAGCTTAGATTGTTCCTACCTCACATGTACTGAGAACTACTTTACATGGCTACTACAAGTTAGGCATTTTGCTCATATTTTCATACATGCTCTCATTTAATCTTCACTATTATCTTGCAAGATAGATGTTGTAAGTACATTGAAACCCAAATACTAATTTATCTGAGATCACTCCGTGGCTAAATTGTAGAGTCAGGATGGTAGGATTACCAGAATCTATGCTGTTTTCACTCTCATTGTTTTTCTCGAGCTAATACTTTTTGGAAGTGTTGGAAAGGCAAGGATTATACCTTCACATGGCATGTTGGAAATGAGACTTTTAAGTCTCTAAATCTCACTGTTATTCCCCCCCTATTGATAAGGGCAGTTGAATGTCCATCTATCCTGGGAAATAAGGATACCCTCCTTCTTAGGCAGAAGTTCCTTTATTTCATGGTTGAGTGACCTCAGCAAGAATGTCTCAATCCTTCAGTCGTATGACTCTATATTCACTTCAGTGCCTTTTTTTATTTTTGTCAGTGAAGTTCCTTTCAGACAGATCATTATGCTCTCACTTGCTAATATCCCCACTGTTATCTCTGTCTTGCTTTAACCATTTATGCTGCTGCTGTTTAGAATTTGATTTGAGTGTTGTGAGGTTTAAATAGGATAATCCATGTAAAGTGCTTAGTACAGTGACTGGCACATTTTAAGAGCTCAATAAACGGCAGCTACCACAGTGGTTTTCACTGAGTGGAGAGAACCCTGTAATCACGATGTAAGCCCCCTTGCTCTGGACTACTACTTCAGATGAGCATGGTTAGTTGGTAAGTCTTGGAGGAGATGAGGCATAGGTCAGATAAGTTTTTAAACAGGCATGGTAGTCAGGAAGGGCCTTAGATGTGTGTTAGTGTGCCCCAGAGGATTTCCTGAGCATTCAGATGGACTCATCAAGACAGAGTTTAGCAAATTTTGGCTCAAGTGCCAAATGTGGACCACTGCCTGTTTCTCTATAACCTGTGAGTTAATAATTTTTTTTTTACAGTTTTAAATGTTTGAAAAAATTCTAAAGAAGAAGACTTGTGACACATGAAAATTGTATAAAACTCAAATTTCACATTCCATAAGTAAAGTTTTATGGGTACACAGCCATGCCTATTTGTTTATGGATTGTCAACGGCTGCCTTCACTCTGTGAGGGCAGAGTGGAGTAATAGTGACAGAGACTGTATGGTCCACAAAGTTGAACGTATTTACTCCCTGGTCCTTTATAGAAAGGTTTGCTCTGGTGTAAGGTAGAGTGATTTAAGCTCTGGTGTAAGGTAGAGTGATTTAAGCTCTGGTGTAAGGTAGAGTGATTTAAGAAAGGGAGATAAGTGAACACTTAAACATATGTAACTCAGTTTACAAAGCTTCCAAGAAGAGGCCCTGCTCACTTGGGCCATGAAATTAGATTCTGTCTAGTTTCAGTTCAATTCAGTAAATAATTACTGAATGCTTCCTATATGACAGAAATATTCTCTGCCTATAGAAACCTCACAGTATTATAAATTCATAGACTTGTAGAAAGGAATGCAGAACCACTGAAGTTTAAGTTCAAATCCTGGTTCCGTTGTTTATGACTTGTATGTGCTGCTGGATCTCTTCCGTTTACCTCTCTAGGTCTACCCTTCTCTCTTCCATGCCCTGTTCTGGGACTGGGGAGGCTGACTCATGTATTTCACTGATGAGAGCTGTCTTGCTATTCAGGTTCCAGGTGGATTTGGCTCATGGAAAGAAGGGAGTGAATCAAGATAGTTATTCTTCCAGTTCTCTCCTTATCTATTTGTTGTGGTTGGCTGCATGCCTCTACTAAAGGCCACAGCTTGATGGAGGGCCTTTTTCATAAGGCTACTCTCTCTGCTGGGTACTGGTAACTACTCCCTCCTCTTTCTCTTCGGCGTAGAGTTGTAATAGGCTCTGCTAGCAATAGTTTCAGGCTGTTGCAATAGCTCTTGTTGGTTTTCAACATCATTCCAGCATTTATAAACAGTTTGAATGAGCTTCAGTCTCCTCATCTGTAAAATTAGGATACCATGTGAGTTATGATCACAGCACATATAAGCTCCTAGCACAGTGTCTGAGCATGCAACAAGGGCTGAGTAAATGCTATTTACTTTCTTCTTTTCTTGAGAGCTTATAATTTCTTAAGGGGAACAAGTCCAGTGGCTGCAGAAAAGTTTAAACCAAATTAGGGCAGTGGTTTAGGGATTATTAGGAAAGGACACATTTGGGAAATAATCTGTAAGCATTGTAAGCAACACTTGCAGAGTCTGGATGTGCGAGATAAGAGAAGGAGGAATCGGGGATAAATCTGAATTTTCTGCATGTGTTATTTTGTGGACAGTAGGGAGAGAAAATGCAGGGGGAGTTTCCATATTAGAGAAGAAGATGAGTTTGTCAGAACAAGCAGAATTTGAAATGTCTGTGAGATGACCAAGTGACAATGTTAAGTAGGTGGTTGGCTGGGTGGCACTGGAGAAGGGTCTGGGTAGAAGAGGAGCATTTGAGAATCATCATTATACTACAAAATAGATTAGGAAGTAGAAGAGACTGCTGTGTGTCATGGGTTTGGTGGAAACACAGACTGGAAGGCAAACGGACTAGACTGGAAGTCAAATGATTTTACTTTTTTAAAAAATTTTAATTTTGAATTTTAATTTTTTTATAGAGACAAGGTCTCATTCTGTCACCCAGCCTAGTGTGCAGTGGCACCATCAGAGCTCACTGCAGCCTCCAACTTTTTCACTCAAGTGATTCTCCCACCACAGCCTCCCAAATAGCTGGTACTACAGGTACATGCCACTGCACCCAGCTAATTTTGGTATTTTTTGTAGGGATGGAATCTCATTATGTTGCCCAGGCTGGTCTTGAGCTCCTGGCTTCAAGCCATCCTCCCATGTCAGCTTCCCAATTTGCTTAAGATTACAGGCATGAGCCATTGTGCCCGGCTGGCTTTATTTCTTGACCTGATTTGCCAGTCACTGGCTGTTTAACCTTGGAGATGTTACTTAGCTGTACTGACAATCTATATTCTCCAGCAAGTGTAAAATGAGAAGGTTGGACTAGGTGATCTCTATGATGCTATAGAACTTGCAATCTAATTGGGAGACAAATCATGGAATAACTAGAGATTCCTGATTATATTATCAAGTGCTATCTGGAGGAAAGTCCCCAGAGACCCATGATCTTCCTAATCAATGGCTATTGTTTAGTGAGAAGGCAGTACCCAAAAACTATCTAAGACTCAGTTCCATGGAATAGTGGTAACACCAACAACAATGGCAATATTTATTGAGTGCTTACTGTGTACCAGGTACTGTTCATGGGGTTGCATCTATTAATATTTAATCTTTGCAATAACCTTATGAAGTAGAGACTATTAGGAACCTCCATGTTACAAAAAATGAGAGCATAAAAGGTCAAATATCCCACTCAAACTCATATAGGAAGTAAGGATTGAAACCAAAGCCACTTGGTTCCTGAGCCCAAGTATTTAATCACAGACTATTTGCTCTTAGGGAAAACTGAGAGCTCTGGGGAAATAAGAGCCAGAGGCATACACATTGGAACTAGTAATGTTTTTAGACCAACCATGATTTTAAGAGAGGCATGTTTAGAAAGCAGACTCAGTTGTGATTATACTTAGCAGTTGTAGAAATCTTAGTTGCTGGCTAGTATTTTCACTATATTTGCAGGTAGTATAATAGATACACCTTTAATTGGTACATTTTGGTAACAATGAAAAAATTACATATTAACCCATATATAATATGTACTAACATATATTAATATATGCAGATTCAACCTTTTGTGCACCTTCATCCCTCCTCCTCCTACCCCAAGAATTACTTTTTCTGAATTGTGCTTGGCTATGTTACCATCATCTACAGTGAAGACAGGTGAAAGACTGATGACTCTTATCCTTGTGAGTGTTGTAAGGGTATTACTGAGGTTTTGCTTATTTACATTCTGTAATGTCTCTCTTATAAGGACTCCCCAGGTAAAATTCCCTTGTGGTCTTGTTAATATTAATTGTACTTCTTAGACCAACCACTTTAGATTTTTTTTTTATTAAGACCCTTTAGTGAAACAAATGACCAAGTTGTCCCTTTCGAAGTGGGCTCTTGAAAACTTTAATAAGAGGCAAATCTGTGGCCAATAGTAGCATCTGTGCAGTTATTTTTAAGCTTTATCCCTGGTCCCATTTTGTGATCCTTTGTTAGCTTTTCTTTCTTTTTCCACCTGCTTTTCTTTTCTAGCATCTTGTAGTTTATGAAATCATAACCGAGGCAGAATTTGAATCAATATCAGTGTGCATGTAACCCCACCTGCACATTCATAAATGCATATCCACGGTGCAGTTTGGACTTTCTCTCCAGGCAGCTGGCTTGCCAACACAGGGACTATTAAAGTTCTATAACTACTCGATATACTTGCTTATAACAAGGAGGTCATCAAAAAAACCCTGATAATTAGGATTATCACAACCATCAGTTTATAGTCCCTTTGATGAGTGTTGGTTGCACTTAATGACTCACTGAAGATCAAGTCACACTCCCTTTTCAGCAGTAATGTGAGCTTAATAAGCATTAGTGTGATGAGGGCAGTGAATAAACAATCATCTTTGTAATAACAATTTGGTCCAGGCAGGAGGGAAAATATTCCTGACTGGGCTTGCTTAACTGTGACAGGAGGTGGCGAGGCAGAAGCTGGTAGAGGAAAGGAGAGGGCTGGTGGGATCAAAAAATGTCAAGGAAATGAGCTTAAGAGACTTGGAGTTGGGTGGGGCACAGAGTGTGTGTGCAAGATTAAATGAAGTCATAGGGAGCTTGATTCAGAGCAGGAGTGGGAGAAGTAGCACACTGGTATGTGTAAGAGAGCATGGCTCAGATTGCTGGCTCCATTGCTTATTATATGACCTAGGGTAAGTCATTTGACTTCTGTGTCTTAATTGCCTCCACTGGAAAAGCAGAATCAAAAAGAACCTACCCCATAGAGTTAGTGAGGAATTAAATGGGAATAATTCATGTAAAGTGCTCTGGTCAGTGCTTGGTGCCTTTATGAGTATCCAATAATTGGTAGTGCTTATGCCACTGCTGCTAGACTGTAGAATAGAGAATGCAAAGGTTCTTATCTCAGGCTTCTAAGAGGATTGTGCAGCATTTTGAAAGTGGAAATGCAATTCTGGGAGCCATCTTATGTTATTTAAGCAACATACAGACTTCTTACTTGTATTATGTATTATATACCACATATTTTGTCTGTCACTTCATTTATACTGTGTTCTTATAATCTCATCTCCCTATATATTTCTGCATATCAACATATAAGCCTGGACACATAGTAGATGCTAAGTAAAGACTCATTGAGTTGAATTGAGGGTTGTATTTATTTTGGAATGATGTAGACATTTGTGAGCTGGAAATTGCAGATGAAACCATTATCATGAAAATACCACTAATAATACTAAGCATAAGATTATATAGGGCTTTAGGCTTTTCTCAACTTTTCCATAAACACATTAGTCCTCATAAACCCAGTGAGGCAGACAGCATGCTACCATCTGCCCCATTTTACAGATGAGGAAATGTGTGTGTCAGTGAGGTTCAATCTTGAGCTTAGATGCCACAGCCAATAGGCGATGGAGTTGGAGTCAGAATTCAGTCTTTGGACACCTCCAGCAAAGAAATGGTTGTTCGTACTGTTTGGAGTCAGGAAACCTGGTATCTGTCATTAACTTCTTAGGAATCTGTGTGGAGTTTCTCTTCTTCACCTGTAACGTGAAGGAGTTTACAAACTCAAATTTTCACAGGATCAGATATATGCAAAATGCAGGTAGATGCAGAGATAGGGGAACTGTAAGTAACTGCAGGTCCCTGCCCTACCTGAAGGGGGCAGCTGCTGGTCAGCTCCAGAGATGCCTGGTGTGCAGGAAATGAAGGCCCCACACCGACAACACTAACAAAGTTTTCAAGAAAAGCCCTACGTTTGGCGTTTTATATGAATTTCCCAACTTTAAGTATTAATAACTAATTCAAATAAAAAGCAAACACGCACATTACAAGGGCCAAATTAAAAAAATATGTGGGCCAAATCAGGCCCAAGTTACCAGATTGCAACCTCTATATGAGATGATTTTCAAGGGCTCCTCCAGCTCTAAGAGGCAATGAAAAAGGCCAGTAGCTTCCTGCTGAAAGCAGGAAATTATTTATTTCCACTCATGGTCAAAACTCATCATCTCTGTTTCCATCAGAGAATATTCCTTGGTACCAGGGGGTGACGCTACCCCAAGCCTCCAAGTTCTCACTTGCATAGAGGAGATGGAATTACCATGCCACACTGCAGTGAGTGACAGATGTAGATGCAAGGGAGAGAAAAGCAGACCTGGGTTTAATTATGTAAATCTACGGCTACACTTTAATAAAGCACTGCAATAAAACTGTCATAACTGCCAAATTTGGGAAATAGGATGAGCGAGGTTTTCATTCCTGGCACTATATTTGGGAAGAAAAAAATAAAAAGAAAAATGCAGAAGCGCTGATTCATCTCTGAAGCCCTTCAGAAGCATGTCAGAGATTCCTGGGCTTCTTGCCCCTACCAAATGACATTTGCAGTGGCAACTGGTGCCGCAATCCCAGCAGCCCACACAGAACTTGGGAAAGGAGAAAGCTGAAGTTTCAAGGTTGATGTTTTCTAATGAGATCTCAGAGAGACAAGCTTTCTAGTATTAACCTGCCAACTCTTTCTCAAACGAGTCAGCCCTCTTTTTTTCCTTACAACCTGGCTTCTGCTGCTTCTTGCTGGAATGTGACAAAAGGTGATCCAGGCTAGCAGTTTTTGAAAGCTGGCAGTAGTGCTTGAGAATGTGGTGGTGGGTATTTCCTTCCCCATCAGGTGGGGTGGGGGCTGCAGTGCTGTTCCTCGTGTTTTAACTATCCAAATACATGCTTGTTTGTTATGATTTCAGTATTTTTTTTTTAAATCCCCATTTTCATATTATAGGCCTAAGATTTTCATGGCCAGGGCTCTGTTGGTCATGAGCAGCAGAGGCCAACCCTAAAGAGCTAAGCCACAAGGGCCTATAGGAGTGGACTTCCAGAGCAGATGCTTTGCATTTTATGACTATCCAGTTCTATTACCAAGTTAGAGCTTTTGCCAATAAAGAAAACTGAAAAGGCAACCACTTTCTCATTTCTTCAACAACAAATGACTTGCATGGAAAAAGAGAGAGGGAGAATGAGAGAGAGAGAGAGAGAGACAGGGAAAGAGAGAGAGAAACTATAGATTAAAACAGTCTTCTGGACCATATGAATCAATGAAATGTTTAGGAACCTTATTTGCATCCTAAATTAAACTATTAAAAATTTATATACCAATTAGGGAATAATTAGGAAATATTAAAGAATTATTATCATTATTATTATTTTGAGATAGAGTCTCGCCCTGTTGCCCAGGCTGGAGTGCAGTGGTGTGATCATGGCTCACTGCAGACTTTGTGGGCCCAAACAATCCTCTTGCTTCAGCCTCTCAAATGATTGGGACTACAGGCATACACCACCACCCCTGGCTAATTTTTAATTTTTTATAGAGACATGGTCTCCCTGTGTTGCCTACGGTGGTCTTGAGTTCCTGGGCTCATGGGATCCATCTGCCTTGGCATCCCAAAGTGCTGGAATTACAGGTGTGAGCCACCATGCCCAGCCTAGATTTTTTACAGGTGATAATAATATTGTGGGTCTGTTTCAAAAAAGTCTTTGTCTTTTAGAGATATGTGCTAAAATATTTATGCATATAATAACGTTATGTCTGAACTTAAAAAAAAGTGATCCACAGATGGAAGAGTACAGCGGTGAGTTAGAGCCAGATTGTACTTGTTGGAAAGAACTGATTGTTAGAATTTCAGGAATTTTATGAGCTGGTGGAAAAGAGTCATTATTAAAAATTAAATTCTATGAACTTACACTTAAAAAATTTTAAGAAGGTAATAAATATTCAAAACTTAACCACTTGCTAGTTATTTTGCTGCAATTACTATGATCTGTGCTCTTGAAATTGTTGCATTTATTATATCTATATGGTGAAAATACTATATAACTGTGCTTCTGCACATCTCTTTCCTGTCCTCAGTTGGCACCATCATATTGGTAACTTGAAATCAGCCACAGAAATCCACAAACAATACAAATCAGGGATTTCTCCAGGGAGAGCTGATTGGTATGCATTTACTACCACACTACTGGAGGAGTAGGAGGGGTTCAGATAAAACCAGTTAGCTCATGAGTTAATAATTGTCTTGAAGCAGAGTGAAAGGAATGTGGGGGCTCATTACGTTATTCTCTCTACTCTTATGTATATTAAACTTGTCTGTACTGAAAAGTTTAAAGAAATGTGCTGGTTCAGGCATTTGGCTTGGATAGATAAATATTGCAGTATTGAGGATTCAGACAGGTAATGAAGACCTTGCGGTACAAACAAAAGAGCAATGATCCTAAGGGCAGGGGATGTGGATTCCTTGACTAGCTCTGCTCCTGACCAGCTGTGGGAGTTGAGGTCAGTTAGGGTCTCTGTGTCCCATAATTCCCGATAGACAGTTTGTCCTTAATAATAAAGCTTTGGGGCATTCACGACAATCAGGTAAGTGCAAGGATGAGTTAAAAGTACAAGTGAGATTGTGGAGACATAATAAAGAGGGTTGCAAAACAAGAGACTTATTCGTCACAACTTATTTCCCATTTATTCCAGATAAAAACTCTGAGTCATTAAATATCTCCCTGAAACTTTTTCTCTAGAGTAATTTTATCTTCTTGGCTCATGGGGATGGATTTTTCTGGGGAGAGAATTACTTGAGATTAGGGAAACAAACACCTGGAGCATAGAAGTTAGAAGTGCAGGCTGCCAAAAAGTAGAAATAATCCAAATGTCCATCTCCTAATGAATGGATACATACAATGTGGTATTGTCCATATAATGGAATATTATTTGACCATGAAAGTGAATGAAGTACTGATGCATGCTGCAACATGAATGAATCTTGAAAACCTCATGCTAAGTGAAATAAGTCAAGTCACAAAAGGCTGCATTATATGATTTTGTTTATATGAAATGTTCAGAATAGGCAAATATGTAGAAACAGAAAGTAGATTAGCAGTTCCCAGGCCCTAAGGAATGGGGAATTGGGAGATGACAGCTAAGGGATAAGGTATTTCTTTTTGGGGTGATGAAAATATCCTAAAATTGATTGTGGTGATGGTTGCAAAACTCTATGAATATACTAAGACAAAGGCTGGGCACAGTGGCTCACGCCTGTAATCCCGGCACTTTGGGAGGCTGAGGTGGGTGGATCACTTGAGGTCAGGAGTTCAAGACCAGCCTGGCCAACATGGTGAAACCCTGTCTGTATTAAAAATATCAAAACATTAGCTGGGCATGTATGCCAGGAACTGAGAGGAGGAAAGAGTCTGCTGATGTTTCATTTTTACTATTTAATCATGGCCTGGGAAAGCAAAAATGTCGCAAAAGAGCTTCAGGTAATACCAGTATAGTGGATTGTAAAGTGACTTCCAAAAATACGTCCATGTCCTAACCTCTGAAACCTGTGAATGTGACCTTATTTGTAAAAATGGTCTTTGCATTTGTAATTAAGAATCTTGAGGTGAGATTATGTTGAACAATCCCACTGGGACTTTAAATTCAATAACAAGTTTCCTTAGAAAAGTAGAAGGAAATTGGGTACATAGAAAAGAAAGCCATGTAAAGATGGTGACAGAGATTGGAGTTACTCAGCCCAAGCTGAGAAATGCCTGCGGCCATCAGCAGTGGAGGAGGGAAGGAAGGGTTCTCCTATAGTGCCTTCAGAGGGAGTGCAGCCTGCTGACACCTTGATTTAGAGCCTCTGGCCTCCACACTGTGAGGTTTGAATTTGTATTTTTTTTTAAAGCAATCAATTTTATCGAGTATATTCAAGGTTTACAACAATGTGATGTGATAGGACACATAAAGATAGTAAAATAGTTACTCAATAGCAAAAAAACAAATAGCAGCCCTGAATTCCACCTTAACCCCACAGAAGGAGGGCCCTTTGGAGACACTCTTTCCACTGCCTTGAGGATCAATTCAGAGAGAACTCACACACCATTTTCTGTGTATGGCCAATCTAATCAATAGGCAGTCACCTGTCATAACAAAAAAGATTGATGGAGATTGGGATGGATAACTGGTGTAAACATTGAGGGGAGGGTTTGGTTGAACCAAATAATTTAGACTCTCTTCCTCTCTTACTCATGTTAGGTTTCCATGTCTTAGGGAAAGCATCGCTTTTATTGGCCATTAAGAGGGAGAGGTTGTATAATCAAATTGCAGATGTAATTGTTAAGCTAAATTAAACTGTCAGAAGCTCAAAGAAGGCTTTTCTGTTGACTGGAGCTCAGTTCACTCAACAAGCAGAGTATGCTTCTGTGATCTTGTCCAGATAATTAACATGGCCTGTATGGAGGAGGTTAGCCCTCACTTAGGTTTTTTAAAATCTTTTGGAAGAGAGGCTGAGCATAAGCCTATGTATTTTTCTTTTGACTCATGGTTCACAGGGAAACTATTATTGGAGAGTTTTTCTGGTCTTGTACAACCATTGTTCATTAAGTGGCTTCTGAGATCTGGACACCAAGGGGTTAGATGAGCTGTCAGGAATTTCATACTAGCAGAAAATAAAAAGCTCTTATTGTTTTCTTTATTTTTTATGGCTAAATTCCATTACACATTGGTAACAACTCTCAGGGCAGAACATTTCAAGCTTTTATTGTGCTCCCTTAGTTGTTAGCCAACTGATTGTTGGTGCTAAGCCTTCTCGTTCCTAGCAAGTTAGTGTTTGTCATTCCTGGGAAAGGTTCTATTATTTTCAAATTGAGCTTTCTGAGTGCTGCTTTTTTACTTTTCTTTTTCAATTTTTTTTAACCCACAACAATACTTATCACCTTTTTCTTCTAAAGACCACATTCAATTTATAGTATTGTGACAGGAAATATTGCTTCCTCTCTTTGCCTATTAAGTAGAACATCTCAGCTTATAGCACTTCACATCTGTATTTTCATCATACTTGATCCCATTGTAACGTGTGACATTCCAAGAGGGACTTACGGTGGGCTCTGGCCCCACTTTGAAACCAGTGCTGCCTGTCTGGTTGGCCCTCCCTGGACTCATTCATATGAATGTGTGCAAGTGGGATCCCTCTGGTTAAGTACTTCTTTTAAAAAATACAGGAGAGTTCTTTGAGCTTAGGCCTTGTACAAAAGCTAAAATAGTTGAGAATGACTCTATACAATGAACTTACATTAAAATTTATAATTATGAGAGCTAGAATCTAAATGGAAGCTAAGAGTCCTTGTCCTTTATGATCTACATAAAGTGTGATTCAAAGCCATATTCCAAGTGGTCTGGAAAAGTCTGTCCCCTCCTCGAGAGTTCTCTAATTCCTAGATGCTTTTATTATTTCAGGCACTTTTCTCTCTGGCTTTCTGTCCCTACAGGATTCCTATTCTCTTTTTTAGGTTTGATGCTTGTCTTTTTTCTCAGACCCAGATGTCTCTCTCTCTCTCTCTCTCTCTCTCTCTCTCTCTCTCACACACACACACACACACACACACACACACACACACCCATTACCTGCACAATCTATTCACTCAAGTCTTTGCATATGGCAGCTTTTACTGAAGGTTTGGGGAAACAGGAAAGGGTTTTGTTGAGATCTATGAAAACAGCCTCAGATTGTGTATTAGACGTTATCAGCTCTTAAAAGGCCTCTAGCATTTTTGTCATGTTATTTATTTAGCCATCCTTCTTTTCTTTTCCTCCCATTCTTTCCACAGGACATATGCCAATGTCTTGAGACATGTTTTGGTTGTTGAGATTGGGGGTGGGAGTCCTGGTGTCTAGCAGGGCGAGGCCAGGGATGCTGCTAAGCATCCTAGAATGCTCAGGACGGCCTCTGCAGCAAAGCACCATCAGGACAATATGTCAATGGTGGTGACATTTTTCTTCTATCTTGCTTCCTTACCTTCCGTTTCCTCTCTCTTTATGAATTCCTGTTTATTTCTAACGCAGAACAGTTTATTGATCATACTTGTTGCTTTGTCTCTTTGGCTCACCTCACCACTATTGTTGCAGTGGCCATCCTGAGCATTCTAGGATGTTTAGCAACATCCCTGGCCTCCCCCGACTAGACACCAGTCCTCCAACCCCAGTATCAACCACCAAAAAATGTCTCAAGTCATTGGCATATGCCCTGGGGAGGGAGTGGGGAGGAAAAGCCATTCCAAGCAACAGTTCCTGCTCTGAGGATCGCAGCTTTCACCTTTGTGCATTGTTCTACATAAAAGCACTGCCTGTTCCTGAAAGGAAATCTAGGACCAGATGTTAGGGTCCTTTTTTTTTTTTTTTTTTTTTTAAGAATAAAAAGAATAAAAGAGAGAAAGAAAGAGGAAGAGATTTTAGAAAAGGAGAGAGAAAGAAACAGCAAAAGAAAGAAGAAAAAAAAAGAATGAAAGAGAGAAAGAAAGAGGAAGAGAAATAGGGAGAAAGAACGGGATTCTTGTTTTATTGCCCAGGCTAGAATACAGTCTAAAAATGGGTATTAAAAACCCCTTTTATGCCAATAATTGTGCTTAACAATGGAGACAGGAAGGAATAGGGGATGAAAATAACAAATAAGCAGCCAACCAATATTTTATTTAAACCTGTGAAATGCTATGCAATTGCTGGGGAGTGATTTACTTCCAGTTATGTGGTCACTTTTAAGATAGGTATAATGTGATGCTGAGAAAGATGTATGTTTTGTGGATTTGTGGGAGGAGAGTTCTGTAAATATTTGTTAAGTCTAGTTGTTCCAGGTCTGAGTTCAAGTCCTGGATATCCTTGTTGATTTTCTATCTCGTTGATCTATGTAATATTGACAGTGTAGTGTGAAAGTCTCCCACTATTATTGTGTGGGAGTCTAAGTCTCTTTGTAAGTCACTAAGAACTTGCCCTATGTATCTGGGTGCTCCTGTT
>PVKP010009691.1:55458-67514 GCA_004027715.1 Plecturocebus donacophilus
CATTAGTTGATGTAGATTCTTCATTATGGTGATGCTCTTTACCTTTTGGTATGTTTTTGGAATGGCTGATACTGGTTGTTCCCGTCCATGTGTAGTGCTTCTTTCAGAAGCTCTTGTAAAGCAGGCCTGGTGGTGATGTAATCTCTGAGTACTTGTTTGTTCGCAAAAAATTTTATTTGATAAAATAAAAGGCCGTGTGACTTTGGGATCAGATGCTTGTGCTCTCTGGGCGTTAGTTCCCTTATCTTTGAAGAAAGGGGCAGTCGTAAGGAATTTGACATACCTAAGGCCGCTCTCATGGTAACATTTCTGGATGGTTCTCTGTTCTGTTTCCTGGCGCTGTATCTCTTCCTCTTAATGTCTGTCTGTGACTTGAAAAACTTCGCAGCTTTTCGAACAGTCTTTTGTTCCTCCAGGCTGGAGCCTTCCCTGACAGTTGCCGCCTGTTTCTTTCCATATTCTTGGATTCTACTGTCTGGCACTCACTGATGATTTCTTTGGTCTTGAATCACTGAGTGATTATTCTTCTCTCTGATGTCTCTTGGTCACCACTCTTTGGGTCTTCTTTCCCAAATTTTGGTCTTTAAATGACCCTAAAAAGTACCTCTGTCAATGGGAGCAAATAGGGTGTTTTGCAGATGTTCAAACCAGATTGTCCGTCTAAGCTGCTTCACTGACCATTCACATTTTGAATGCAAATAGTCAGTGAAGACGAGAGAAATAAACTTCTCAGATGACAGCATCAGGAATAGGTGTTCTTAAAAACAAACAAGCAAACATAGGGCCACTATGGATTACTTTTAAGTGACTGAGTCTCTCTCTTAGTTTTGGTAGCTAGAAAGCTGAGAGCCAGATATTGTGGCTCATTTCTAGCGAGATTCCACATCAGGTATTTTGCATATTACTCTTTACCCTGAGTTTATTCTAAATTTCCTCAATTTATTTTTCCCTCATTTAAATTTCTTGTATATTTTTTTAAAACGTTGTTATATTTTTGAAATTTATGCCATGTCTTTTTAAAATAGTGAGAGCGAAATCAATGGATACATTCTGTGCATTTTGCGCCACTGAGTGCTTGACCCAATTTCAGGGAAAAGCAGTCAGAGAAGGCTTCCTGGAGGAGGTTGCTTAGGATGTACATATATCAGCTATTGTGCAGTTTAGTCAAACATGAAATCCCCAAAGTGGCATGGAACTTGAGATCAGAAGGTGTAGGGATGAAAATGAAATATAGAAAATCTCATGAGATATTTATATTAGGGTGGAAAACCTTTGCCATATAATGTAAACTAATCACGGGAGTAATATTACATTATATGTCCACATTCAACGCGAGGAGGTGACACATTTTTTTCTACCACAGATAATTAATGTAAGTTAATATCAGATTTTGCCTCAATGAGCAATAAGAACTTCCTGTATGTTTTGACCCTTCCTTTGGCCAGCATTGCTGTATTATGATCCCAGGGTACCCACCTTGAGTGAGAAGCAAACCTGGATTTCTATTCACCAGTTTTGTGATCTTAAACTCTATGATCTTCTTAACTCTGAATTTAACCTTAAGATCTAGTCAATCCATTGATAATTTGTCTTACTCTCTAGAATCAGCTCAGTGCCTATTCTGATCTGGGGGACGTATTTGATCCCCAGTTGCCACTAATACCCCTTCTACCTGTTGCCCCTAAATAGTCCTCGAATCCTATCCTGGCCCATACAATTTTCTTCTGCCGCTCATTCTCCAACACAAAGGCAATGGATGCATTTTAGTAATGGATCTTTGAGGAGATTTTTAAAAATTAGGACTCAAAGAGATAATATTATGATATAGGTTGATGGACAACATGGTTAATCATTTTGTCAGGGCCTTATCAGTGTCCTTTAAAGATTTCAAGGTGAGTTTTGAGCTGCAAAATCCACATAGAAACCTTCCTTTCTTACTAAGATCAGCAGAAGGATCTTTATGTGCCAGAGGTTTCTTTGCTTCCAGTGACTGCCTTTAGAAACTATGAGTGCCCTTTCATCACCTAGACCTGTTAGGGCACCAGGGTACTGCACAGTCATTGCAAGCCTTTCATAATCCTAACCCCACAAAACTCAGCTTTAGAGGAAGAGGGGTTGTGAGCATCACTTACTAGTGGTGAATCAAGTCATCAAACTAGAAGCATTTTTTAATAAATAAAATCTTGCCTTCAAAATAATGCAAATCCTTTAATAGTGGGACTTTTCATCCTGGCCCTCTTTTGCCTCAAATTCATAGAAACTCCTAGATCCCACCATAACATCCCCAGAAATTTTTAAACTGCTGGTTATCAGGTGGCACTATTTTCCAGACCTGAGAGTACATGAGGGATTTAGCCAACAACAGTCCCACAATATCTGAGGACAGAAAACTGGTTAGAGGTCATATATTCCAGCAGACCTATTACAACATTGCATTAGTTTATTAGTTGAAGTTCTCCAGAGAAATAGAACAAATTGTGTGTGTGCGTGTATTACAAGGACTTGGCTCGTGCAATTATGGAGGTTAAGTCCCACCACCTGTTGCCTGCAAGCTGGAGACCCAGGAAAGTTAACTTGTCTGAGACTCAAAAGCTAAAAACCAGGTATAAATATCAGTCCAGGGGCAAGAGAAAACCAATGTACAACTCAAACCAATAACTCAATTATGGAGGTTAAGTCCCACCACCTGTTGCCTGCAAGCTGGAGACTCAGGAAAGTTGACAGTCTGAGACTCAAAAGGTAAAAACCCGGTATAAATCCCAGTCCAGGGGCAAGAGAAAACCAATGCCCAGCTCAAGCAGACAGGCAGAAAGTAGAAAGGAGTGAATTCCTTCTTCTTCTACCTTTTGTCTCTTCAGGCCCGAATAGATGGGATATCTACCTCCAGTGCCCACTCACTGACATTGAGGCTTAGAGGCTATCAGTCTTGGTTCTTACAATCATTCTTTTTTTGGTTATATTTTCTATTTTTCTAATTGACACATAATAATTATATTTGTGGGGTATAGTGTGATATTTGGATACATGTACACACTATGTAGTGGTCAAATCGGGATAATTAGCATATTCTTTCCCTCAAACATTTTTTTATGTTTTTGTGCTGAGAGCATTCAAAATTCTCTTTTAGCTATTTGAAAAACATACAATAAATTGTTGTTAATGATAGTCATCCACAGTGCTATGGAACACTAGAGCTTATTCCTCTAACTAGCTGTAATTTTGTATCTGATAGCCAAGCTCTCCCTACTCCCCAACTTCCCTTCCCTTCCCAACCTCTAGTAAGGATGATTCTACTCTATACTTCTATGTAATAAACTTTTTCAGCTTCTACATATGAGTGAGGATATTTGGTATTTGTCTTTCTGTATGTGGCTTATTTCACCTAACATAATGCCCCCTTCCCCACACTTCCGGCTCATCCATGTTGCTGTGAGCTACAGGATTTTATGCTTTTTTATGGCTGAATAGTATTTCATTGTGTATATATGCCACATTTTCTTTATCTGTTCATTGTTTATGGGTACTTAGGTTGGTTCCATATCTTGGCTATTGAGTACAGTACTGCAATAAACATGGTAGTGCAGATATCTCTTCAACATACTGATCTTTTTTGGATATACAGACCCAGTAGTGGGATTGCTGGGCTATGTGATAGTTCTACTTTGAGTTTTTTGAGAAGCTTCCATATTGTTTTCCTCAATGACTGTACTAACTCACATTTCCATCTATAGTGTGTATGAGTTTTCCTTTCTCTGCATTCTCACCAGCATTTTTTTTTTTTTGATAATAGCCATTCTAACAGGGATGAGGTGATATCTCACTGTGGTTTTGATGTGCATTTCTTTGATTGGTGGTGATAAGCATTTTTTTCATATCTCTTTTGGCCATTTGTATGTCTTCTTTTGAAAAATGGCTATTCAGATCATGTGCCCATAAAACCATTTAAAGAGATTTAATCTGAGCCAATAGGAATGACCATGGCCCAGGATATATATTTGTAGGTCTGTTACTGGAGAATTATTGTGTTCTTTTGAAGGTGTCTTTTTTCTTTCTTTTTAAATGTTTCTTGTGTCCTGACATTGATATCTGTGCATCTGTTGGGACAGTTGCCTCTTCCAGTTTTATGGAGAAGCTTTCATAAGGAAAGACTTTCCTGTAGATGCAACCTATAGTATCGGTTGGGTAGAGTGCTTTGGCTGTGGTTCTGGATGCTGCAGTAGTGTAGTCTCTGTGTGATCTCCCCTCCCCTCCCCTCCCCTTCCCTTTTTGGAGTCTTGCTCTATTGCCCAGGCTGGAGTGCAGTGGTGTGATCTCGTCTCACCACAACCTCCACCTCCCGGGTTCAAGCGATTCTTCTGCCTCAGCCTCCTGAGTAGCTGGGACTACAGGGATATGCCACCATGTCCAGCTAATTTTGTATTTTTGTAGAGATGGGTTTCACTATGTTGGCTAGGCTAGTCTCGAACTCCTGACCTCATGATCTACCTGCCTTGGCCTCCCAAGGTGCTAGGATTACAGGCATGAGCCACCACGCCTGGCTGTCTCTGTGTGATTTCTTTGGATATACTCCATGTTAGCAGTGTCTGCAAGGGCCTCAGTGGCCTAGAATGAGAGTATTTGTGGAGGCAGTGGCATGGCTTTGCCAGGAACAAGGGCTACCAGATGAGCCCATCCTTAGATCCTCAGGGTATGAGCATGTTGGTTCCCACAGTCTTGGGGGTGACTTCCCAACTGTGCTGGAGTGTCTGTTTCTTGGGCCCTGCACACTTTGAGAGCTCAAGTGATGGTGTTATGGTTGTACCACTGGGTCTAGCTGGGGTCATGGTATTGCAGCCTTTGTGGGGGCATGATAGGGTAATGACAGGGCCTTAGGAATGTGAAGTTGCCAGGGTGTTGGACCCCAGGGCAGGATGTACTTTAGCCTTGGTTCTGTTCTCAAAATGGCATTGTGCCATAGCAACTGGGGTCCCAAGGACTCAGAGGTAGAGGCCCAGCATGGGTTCCTTCTCTGGATCAATGCAGCCGTGTGGACTCTAGGCATGGGGACTGCTGGGGATCTCCCACTTACCTTTTCACTGCAATGGGCAGTTCTTTGCTCTGACCAGGTTTTCACTGGGTGCTTTGTTTTTCTCTCTATGCTGCCATCCCAGGTTTCTGGCTTTCAGAAGGTTTACATCACTTCCTTGCTGAATTTCAGTATTCTTCCTAAGACATTCTACTTGAAGTGAGTTTATTTGTTTGTTGTTTTAGTACTTCTTTTTGGAGAAAATTGGTGTTGGCCACCTATACAGCTATGGATTTTATAAGAATTCTTATTAAGGTGTAATGAAATAATAAAATGTTTGAAATTTGCTTCATGTTAATCCAAAGTGGTGGGAAAACCTGGGTGGGTAAACAGATAAAATAAACTTGATCACCTGTTGATTCTTAGTAAACTGGGAGACGGGTAAATGGAGGTCATGATATTCTCTTTATTTTTGTATAGGTTTGAAATTTTACGTAATATTAGAAAGTGTGGTGAATAGATGTATACTTACATGTTTTAAGTTAAAATAAACTTTTAAGGTTTGACAAATAAAAAGGAATTTCAGATATTTGTGTATGACCTTTGTGACACTCCATGCCTTTAGTCTAAGGGCTGCAGCTAGAGTCTTGCCCTCAGCAGAGAACAATGAGACACAATAGTGGTTTCTAGTCACCTTTCTTGTATTTTCTCTTAAAGATGATGACCACACTTGCCTTTTTCAAATATCATGACATTTCTTCTGTTTCCATGTATGTAGATAGTCATACAGCCTCTGCCCTTTCTACTTGAAAACCTCAGCAGGTTTTTCTGTTCTTCACAGTTTGGCAATGGTGCTTCGAAGGAACGCACAAAACACCCCAAAAGATTCGGAGCAGATAGCAGTGGGGCATTGAATGAGGTGGATTTAAAGAGCCAAGACAGTCAGTGGCTGTTATTTAGAGACCAGAAACAAATGTGAAAGTGGGAATTGATAAAGGAGGAAGCAGAGACATTAGTAAAGCTGTTTAATGGGGAAAACAGCCCAAAGTACACTGTAAAGGATAAAAGTGTAGGCATTTATATCTTCATTAAGGAATTTATTAATTAGAGTTGAGTTGTTAACTAGTTTATAGTTCCCTGGGACTAGGACAAGCCTTTGAGAGGAGCCCAGGCAGAGAGCAGTCAGCCTGGATAATTACCACGGCTTGCCATGGGGCTTTCCTCTAGCCTGGTAAACAATTTAATATCTGGCAGGTAGATGAACAGGCCTGGGATGCTCTACCCATCAGGCAAGACTAATTCCCAGACAGGAATCCTGGCCAGTTGCCAAGGTAGACCCCTCCCTTCTTTCATTGGAAGTGATAGCAGAGCTGAATAGTCTTACTTGGCAATGGCCCAGGACCTCCAGCTTCTCCTTTCCTGCTGTATGCAATAATCGTTCCGGGATCCAAGGTGCTCATATTGATTCTGTGCCTCTAGGCCAAGGTGATACAGCACCATGCTGCCTGGTCTACGACAGCAAAGAGTGTTGTATGGTCAGAGGGAAGCCTCCTGCTCTGATCCACTCCTTTCTGTTTCTTTTAGCTCTGTCTCCCACTGATGATCCCTTACTTACCCACTGGGCTTGATAATTTTATTATTTTCATTGACTCTTGAGTCTTCAGTCTTCCCTTAAGGAGGAGAAAGAACAGACCAGGAGTGGCCACGATGGTCATGTTGATGTGGGCTGCTGCTGGGTAAAAAATAAGAGAAAGGTGAGAGCATGTTTGGAATTGGAAAGTGTGTGTCCTACCTAAAGACAGTCAAATTACAGTTTCTAAATAGTCCCGGGCCTGGGCAAAGAAAATGGATCAGAGAATGGATTTGTTCTGTGGGTCTACGGTTTGGAACTGCTGGCACTGACTGCCACTCTTGGGACCCATTCCAGGTTTTTATGGGAATGTCATTTGGGTATGAGTGGAGCATCTGTGTTCATGTCTAGGTTGGGAGTGTCCTGTGATGAAGGTACACAGATTGTCTTCTCTCATCCTCATCCTGATAAATGCCAAGTGCGTATGTGAGACTGCCATTTCAGCCATATCAGCCTAATCTTTAATTGCAAAGGAAAACCATAATTTTTGTGCCTAATCCCTGTCCCCTCCCTACACCCATACTTACTGTCCCCTGGTTCTGAGTCTCTCCTCTTTGTCTGTGTGAGGTCTGCTGCTTTGGTACCTCCTGGTCTCTGATAAGTGGTTAAATCCACTAATCCATGCAAAGGTGCTAATGGCTTAAAGTGGTATTCATTTCAAGAATTATTTCTATGGCTTATAGAAAGGTTAAGGCTTAATCCAAAGGAATCCTGTCTAATAGATTTCCATATATTTTAGCACAAGGGAAGTGAATATATTTTGGGAACATTGGAGAAGTCATGTGGTGAATTCTTCTGATTGTCTTACTCAATTTATATTTTACTATTCTTTATGAAGAGGTTAAAAAGCTAAAAATGATATTTCCAACACCTTTTTATAAACAGGACTCAGGTTATAAAATAGATTCTTCCAATAGATGTTTTTGTTCTAAGATATATATACAAGGTGGGAGGGAGGTAGAAGCCCTTTTCCTACTTCTTTTTCTGTTTTTACTCATAAGCAAGGGCGAGGAAATGTGAGTTGTTTGACATCAGTATTCCAGTGTCTAAGCCCTAGCTTCCTGAGTATTGAGAACCCTTCATTACAGCAATGTCATCTTGATTCTGCTCTCTAGTTCTCGGGCTCCAGCTACACATGGGTATAATTCCGCATTTATATCTCCAGCGGAAGCCCCAGAGGTGGGCCAGTTTTCTGTTGTTCTGGCAGTCATTCCTGGAGGCTCATCTTAGAACATGCTCCTTTAACCTTTCCATTAATTTTGGAAACTCTGAAATTCCCTGCATGAAATCTTTTCCTGCCCAAAAATACTTAGAGCTGTTTCTGTTTACTGTATTGAACTTTAACAAATATAGATCCTTCAAATGGTTTATATCATACTTAACTCCTGCAGTTCATTCTACTTCTTAAGTTTGAAGATGAAAAATAAGGGCACCTTTCACAGAGAAGACCATGCAAGTGTGGAAATGAGATGCCACGAAGTGTGGCCTTGACTTGAGTTTGGCCCAGTAATCTAGTAATTTACTAGACCAGATGTTCCCTGCTACGAATGTCACTAATATCTCATAGAAGGTTTAGGTCACTGCAGCAGCTTGTACTGGCAAGCAGATGAAAATAGCCTAAATAGGTGATTGGTATGTATGTTTCTCATTGCCCTGGCCTTCCTTAAGTGTTAAGATAGATCAGTGAGAAATGTAGTATTTTGTTCTAATGGGGAATGCACTTTTGTATGGGAATGATTGAATTAATAATATAAGGTGAAAGTGTTGTTTCGTGTCAAAATATTCATTTGTCCCATAACTGTTGAGTAAACATAGTCATTAGTGTGTGCATACAATTTCCCTTAATCCTCTGAGCGTTCAAGCAGCAGGTAGACACTTCCTGCTGAGAAACATATTTGAGTGAGATGAGCATTTTTAAAAGGAGCATGAATCTATTTGCCATCTGGGGAGGCCAGAACTATTCTCCCGTGTTCAACATGAATTGAGGTGACTTCGGGAGATGAGGAGCAGTGATATTGCTCTAAATTTTCACTGCCTACTGAGTTCAGCTTTCCTTGTAGCAGCTGGAACTGAAGAATCTCGTGAGCAAATAGTAGCTTAAAGGCAGAACATCTTGGAAAGTGGAAGATGACTCTGAAGTCTTTCAGACAAGGGATATTCATAGGTGGCATCAGCTTTTATACTAGAGGCATCATTCTTTCTAAGATGGCCCTGTAACCTTTTGCAGCTTTCTGTAGAAATTGCTTTTTACATGCTTGGTTGCTCTACTGCAAAATGGCCTTGCCTAATACAGAGAAAACGTTCCACTCACTCTATAGATTTTATTTATTTCACTTAATTAACACCTAAGTAAATGATGATTACTATGCACCAAATATTAACTCAATTCTTATAACATCCTTTTGAGGTAGGCACTATTATTTTTCCCATTTTATAGATGGAAAAACCAAGGGACAGAGTGATCAAGTAACTTATCCATGGGTATACAGCTAGTAAAGCAGGATACAAAAACTGTGTTGTGGCTGCGGAGTCCCTACTCTGAACTGCTGTGCCATAGACTACTCATCTTGCCTTCTCTTTAAGGCCAGGGCTGCTGCATATTGTACAGATTGTTCACTAGCTAAAGAGGCCCAGTCAAGGGGTATGGGAGCTGAAATCCAGCTTGTCTTCTGTTTACCAAACTCTGTTCTGGCACACTGCTACTACCCACAGACAGAGGAATCTTTATCCAGTTTGGACATAGGCGCTGTATGGAATAGCAGTGGCTCATGCATTCCAAGGCTCCCTCCTCTACCTTCGTACTGGATCCCATCCCTTCCTGTCTCTTCCAACGCGTTGGGGCTTCGTTGACTTCCCAAGCCTGGACAAGAATTTGACCTGATGAATAACATGAAACTATACCTCTTGATGTCAGTTCATTTTCTGCATAAAAGCCTTTAGGATACTTTGAAGTAGCTTTAGCTTCTCTTGCCTATACCATAGAACTAATATTTGAACTCTTTCGGTATGTTAGAGCCTTTTTCTGGGAATCTTTTGAAGTGTGGTAGGTCCCTCTTAATTATAAAACTGCTCAAAAATGAAAAGCAAAGTCACCATAAACTTAAACTGACGTATTCATTAAATTATAGAACCCAACTGCCTTTTATAGCATTGTTTGGGAATTGGGAAAGTATATTCTGAGTTTGATTTTAGGGTATGTGGAGAGCTTTTCCCTCTAACCTAAGGGGTTGATAACATCAGAAGGAGCTGGGAAAGGACTGTGGTGCTGACAGTGAGGTGGTTGCTGTTGGCATGACCTGGCTATCCACTGCTAGGTATTTATAGGCTAAAGCTGCTTTTGTCAACCTCCAATTCATTCGTAACACAGGCAGCCAGACTAATCTTCATAGAATGCAAGTGTGATCATGATACTCCTTAAAACACTTGAATGCGTTCTAATTGCTATTACTATAAGATCCTTAACAGGGCTGTCCCCCGTCTAGTTCTTCATTTGTGTATTGACCTGTTCTCCTCCCTTTCACAGTGGTTTTGACCCTCTCATCTCCTTTTAATTAGTTCTAATGTCCTAAACTTTCTCCCATTATAGTTTCTTTATATGTGTTTTTTTTATTTACCTAAAATGTTGTATTTCTCCTCACCTGGTTAACTGGCACACATCCTTTGATCATCAACTTACATGCGACTTTCTTAGGAAAAAATATTAATGTACCGAAAGCATCATGTAGGTGTCCTTGATAACATCAACTACAGATGAAAATTAAATGCTTAACAACTCTCTTCCTGGGTAGACTGTAGCCTCTGTTAGGTAGGGGCCATGTTTGCCTTATTTTTTTCTTCTAGTACCTAAGTATTGAATAAGTATTTGGTGAATGAATCAATGAGTGAATGAACCAATTAATGAACTAAGATTTAACTTCTATATGTGACTGTTTTCTTTCCTCATCTAGATTGCACATTTCATGAAGGCAGGAGCAATATCTTTACTCATTTTCATGGGCCCTGAACTGATTATCCCAGAGCTTTGCAAATAGTGTGCCTCAATAAAGATTTGCTGGTTAATTAATTAATCTGCCAAGCTCAGATGAATTAGTTAAAGTATGGAAAAATAAGGAAATGTCAGGATGAAATATACTGGATCACTCTGATGAAAGAGTGCAGTCTGGTGTTTCAAAGTACAGTGAATACTGTCTCTGCTTATGTGTGATGATCAATAAATTAGTAGGTCGTGCCCCACATTGAACCCTCTATTTTCAACCTGATTGATTAACTGGTGACTTTTGTCTCCACTAATAGTGTTTGGTTAGCATAGGTAAAAGTCTTTGACCTGGGTTAGTAATAGCTGCTCATCGTATTTATTCTTTTGTTTCTGAGAGTAACTGGAATTTTTTCCCCTCTATTTGTTGATATGCCAAGCACTATGTATAATAGGTAGCTGATTAAACAGGTCGTGATGAAGAAAATAAGATGTCTCAGGTTTTATCTTTTAATTTATTGATTTTGGATAGGGATGAATTTTCATGGCTGCAGATCATACATGTTATCTGTACAATTATCCATATTCAATTTTTCCTGTTGGAAGAGGGTAGGACAGAATCCTGAGCCTCTGGGTCAGAGGGCACAATCAATCCTCCTATGCCTATTGATTCGGACCTAAATTTGTATTTTCTTTTCTTTTTTTTTTTTTTTCTTTCTTTCTTTCTGCATTAAAATCTGCTCCCACTGAATGCTTGGAGGAAAGACAGAAATGCTGTGAAATAATTAGAATAGATTTTGCATTTTTTCTTGCTGTATCTGAGTTATCATCATCATCCTCATTTTCATCATCATCTGTAGTCCCTCCCATCTTGTAGCATGTTACAATTCCAAAGCCCTTTCACATATCTTTATCTCACGTGCTTTCCCTGCCGCCCCAGTTGTTGCTCAATTTATTTATAGCTCAGGAATCTTGGGCTCCCAGAGGTAAAGTGACTTAGCTAAGGTTATATGGCTGGAAAGTGAGTAAAACTGGGTATATTTGCCAGAACTCTTCTGATTGAAAGGAATAAAAATCCACTTTCAGCTTAAGAGAAAAATAATATATTGCAAAGAGTTTGGAGTTGTTTACAGAATGGAAGAAAGAGACACAGAAGCCAGGTCAACTTTTAGAACTGGAGCCAAAAATTTTGAACCTGTGCGAATTTCTCATACCTTTTCATGTCTGCTTATTTTGGGGTTTTGGCCTCATTGAGTCAAACTTCCCCAGGTAGTAGGGGACACAGTTATCAGTGGAGCTGCCATGTTTGGTGTACAGTGTGCAGGTGTGTTCCACCCAAGTGTCACATATCATACCACACTCAAAAATTTGTATGTCTATTATGACAGATTTCCAGCAGATGGCACTCAAGTGTTTTTTAATAACAAAAACACTTTGAGGAAGAGGCA
>PVKP010009692.1:0-67307 GCA_004027715.1 Plecturocebus donacophilus
TTAGGAGACTGCCTTCCCCTGGCACTGTCTGCGACCAATTATTATTTTAGAGACAGTTAACAATAACTTGATCATCACCTCAAGGTTCCCTGACATTTCTGGTGTGTGTGCGTGTGGGAGGAGCTCTCTCTCCTGCTCTGCTCATGTCTGACTAGCTACCCACTGTAACAGTAAGAGCACTGAAGCCAGCTACCTGGAGGCTTCATCTACATGATAAAAGATTCGGTTTCACAGCCCCTTATCTTAACCCAGATATTCCTTTCTATTGATTCCAGTTCTTTAGATAATAACTCTTTCAACCAATTGCCAATGAGAAAATCTTTGAATCCACCTATGACCTGGAGACCCACCCCTACTTTGAGTTGTTCCACCTTTCAAGACCAAACCATTGTATATCTTACATGTATTGATTGATGTCTTATGTCTCACTCAAATGTCTAAAACCAAGCTAAGGTCAACAACTTGGGCATATGTTCTCAGGATCTCCTGGGGTTGTGTCATAGGTCATGGTACTCATATTTGGCTCAGAATAAATCTCTTCAAATATTTTTCAAAGTTTGACTTCTGTATGACAGTATGCTAGTTTTAATCTTACTTTTCATACTGTATGTAGTGGGCCTTAGGAAAAAGATTTATCATATCATTTAAAACAAATTGTCATGTAACAGGATTTTCATGAAAAATAATCTTAAATTTTAACGTTGACTTAGAACTTTAGGTAAGTTATTTAAAACCATGTGTTTTACTTGACTATCTTAGTATAGATTAATAAGTTTTTTATAAAAGCCAATGACTTGGTTGGCATAAGACATATTTTTGACAGATTTATTTATTTGAAAATAATGTCAGTGATTATTTCTTGCAAGTGATGAAGATAAAATATTAAGAAGGACTTAACGTAACTATCGTTCTTTGAGTTATACTATAGCACTGCTTCTGTCTTCCATACCATTCCTTGTCAAATGACTCAGTGATTTCTTCGTAACAATGCTAGGTTGTCAAGAAAGGCACAGATGAATAAGACATTCTCTATTTTCCAGTAATTTTAAATGTGAGAAATCAGGTATGTAGACAGATATATTACATAGTAGATATTATGGAAAGTTTTTAAAGGGAAGCTGTAGAGAAAATGCTATTTGAGTAGCTTATTCCTGGCTAAGAGATCAGGGAAGTATTTCATGGAGTTAATTGTAATTAAATTGAGGCTTCAAAGATATGGTAACATTTGTACAAACAGAAGTTGAGAAAATAGAGACATTCTAAATGGAGTAAATTGGGACTCTAAAGGTTGATCAAATCACATATCTAATAGTTCAGTTTGATTCTAGTATGTAGAGATAAGTGAGACAAAGGAGAGGCAGATTCAATCCTAAGAATGAAAGGCCTTAGGTTTTGGGCTAGTAAGTTTTGTTTTATTTGGTAGATATTGAGGAGACCCTCCCTACCATAGTTGATGCACTTGTAAGAAGAGGTACCAGGCAAATACTTGCATGATTTGAAGTCAAATATATTAAATTTAGTCATTAATGTGTTTCCCCATCTCCCCCCCTGCCAGTCTAACATACTACAAAAACATATTATATATTTGCAAAACCTTCGTAGGTCTGGTATATTCTGTAAAGATAATGATGTCAGGGATGTTTGAAGACATTTGGTGGATGTAAGAGATATGAATTTGAAATTATTACTGGAGTAAAGGGGGAGAACTGTCATTATGCTAGAAGGTGGAAGAGACTGCTTTTAAGATACTTTCTAGAGACACTTGGTATATTTAGGTATATATTTAAGCAACAACAATATTTTGAAATAATTTGAGATATGCCCTATGAATAATTGCAAATACCATTTACATTGGTTAAAAATAAAAGAAAATCGTGCAAGTATTAATTTGTGATCAGATGATGGTTTAAAGATGTGCCCTTTTGCCAACATATATTTTACTTTTTGTATTTTATCTATTCTGATATAGATGTGTGCTTCATTTGTTTACACAAAAGATGTGTACTTTATTTTTTACACAAAAGATGTGTGCTTTATTTTTTCACAAGTTTTTTTAAAAATAAGTATCACCAGTATATTGTGTTAAGTTTATTAGTAAAAACTAACTTCAGAGTGCTATCATGCACATTTCTCCCAATGTGTGTATATGTGTATTTGTGTATGTGTGTATATATATATATATATAATTTTGCTTTAAATGTTTCTCATGCATCCCGGTTTATTATTTCATGGAAGGAAATGTGAGTGATTTTAAGATAAGGCAAGGGAGTGTGATCCAGGTAATGGCACATGTTAAAGACATTTATCTTTGTTCTTTTTTTTTTTTTTTTTTTTTGAGACAGACTCTCACTGTTACCCAGGCTGGAGATCAGTGGCATGATCTCAGTCTTGGCTCACTGCAGCCTCCACCTACTGGGTTTATGCAGTTCTCGTGACTGAGATTCCCAAGTAGCTGGCATTACAGGCACATGTCGCCATGCACTACTAAGTTTTGTATTTTTAGTAGAGATGGGGTTTCACCATGTTGGCCAGGCTGGTCTTGAACTCCTGAGATTAAGTAATCTGCCTGCCTTGGCCTCCCAAAGAGCTGGGATTACATGTGAGACACCATGCCCAGCCGAAGACATTTATTTTAATTCTTACCTTGAATGAGGCAGAAAATACCCATTATTGGCAACTTACATTTTGATAAAATTTGAATATACAATAAGTTGTCTTAAACTTATGAATGTTCATACCACCAAATGTCAGATATTAATATATCACATTTCTGTGTTCTTGTAAAGAAAGGTAGGATGTGTTGCATTTTTACATCTTATAAATTTGTTTGAGAATTAAGATTAAACCAGATTTAGAACATACCATATTACATACTCTAATATGTCCAATATGCCTTGCTTCAGTAGCAGTTTCCCAACCTTTGTACCACTTTTAAAAGTCTCATTCCAGATTTCTTGCTGTCTTACAGATGCGGTACTGGTTCTGGTCTGTTTCTTGTTCTTAAAATTATCATTTTTATTATTCCATTAAAATTTTTTTAAATATATTTTTCTCTACACTTTTCTAATCATCCTGTAATTCTTCAGCCCTAAGACATTAAAATGAATGAGTAAAAATATCTGATACCTAATCGTCTTTACCAGTCCATTCAAACTCATGGATTTGCAAAATTATGTTAAAGTCTTTAAAAAACACATTTGAGTATGCTTTTGTAGTCATTTGGATTTTGAATATTAATTTTCTCTTGCTATGCTGCTTAGCCATAAAAATGAAAAAGCAAATAAGTGTGGTTTTCTTTCAGTGGTGTTAATTTAAATACTAGATTTATTTATTATGATGTTTAACAAGGTAATTCTTATTTTTCTGTTCATATATCCAACAGAAAATGATAGGAAACTTCAATCCCTGCCCCCCCCACACAGTACAGTAATAAAGAAAAGAAACTGATGCATTTTGTAATCATTGATTAAAAGTATAATTTTCCTCTAGATCAAACAAATAATAGAAGTCTGTTGAAGCTTTGTCCTGACCTATCCTGGCAGTAGAAGAATATTCTGGAGAAAGGAGCATTGTAAGCACAAAGAATAAGCTTCCTCAATCCTGAGAGAGAGAATTAAAGTCTAACTCTCAAAATGTAAGTCATCTGTACTCTACATATTTTTCATCCTTCAGTTTTTACTGCTATTCAGGTTTCAGTAGAAATAAAGTGCTGACAATATTGTTTGGATTTTTTCCTCTACAAAATATGCAGGTGTTTTGGTTGTAACTTCTAAATTTTGATTTGTGTGAATACTTACTAACATAACATAAAGTGATACCTTACAGTAATAATATTTAATGTAAAATGGATTGATATTGTATTTTCTGTTAAAGAGCTATTAAGAATTTTGAGTATTCTGATGAAAACAAGGTAATTTCCTTTGATTTAGTATCTGCAGTTGTGCTATCATAACCTCTTTTTGCTCTAAACTTTGGTTCTTTTCCTTTTATATTTCTTTGTATCTGAGAATAAGGCTATCTTAATATGTCTGTTTAAATCTACCACCTGGTAAAAGAGACATTATTTTTTTTTTATTCACTTTGCATGACCAAACTGAATTGGACTGAATTTGTATTGATAATCTGCTAAACAAATATATCAGTTTTGTCAGCTCAGTGTACTGGAAAGACTGACTTCCTTCTTCCTTTTAAGGACAAACTTAAAAGATATGTATTAATGATTATATGGAAACACAGAATTTTGTTGCTGTTCAGAAGTTGGTAGATAGATGGAGGACTGAAGCTAATACTTGTCTTAGGACAATTACTTAGGAAGAAATCCCTTATTCTTTGTGACTTTTATCTGGAAAGTTACCTAAGGCATCATCCTTATGATAATGTGATATACTGGTATGTGATACACTGGCGAAACTGTCAGAAATCTGACTTTTTCTTGATAATTGGTTATTTTATTGTTCCTCAGTAAAAGATCTCAATGATATAGTATTGTTTGGTCTTTAAAAGTTCAAATTATATAGTAGAAAATGAAAACTTAGTAAAGTTGACTATGACCAAGTCATACATTGCATACAGTTATCTCCAAAATTGACAAGGTTTTCAGTGTGATATTCTTATTGACATAGCAACTGATGGAGTGGTAAAACTGGCCCACAGTAAAAAATCTATGTAATTTCTAGGTTCATGTTTAATCTTTTATCTGGTGCACTCTGATAGAGCCACCTAAACACTGGTCATTCCTGAAAATCTTTAATTATAAATTAACACAAACTGAATTTAACAGTAATTATGTATAGAAAAGGAAGACTTTTTGGTTTTGGATTTAGATGTTCAGTTCAAAACATTTTTTTTTTAAACGGAGTCTCACTCTATCGCTAGACTGGAGTGCAGTGGTGTGATCTCAGTTCATTGCAACCTCCACCTCCCAGATTCAAGCGATTCTTCTACCTCAGCCTCCTGAGTAGCTGGGACTGCAGGCACGCACAGCCACTTCCAGCTAATTTTTGTGTTTTTATTAGAGACGAGGTTTCACCATGTTGGCCAGGATGGTCTCAGTCTCTTGACCCTGTGATCTGCCCACCTCAGCCTCTCAAAGTGCTGGGATTATAGGCGTGAGTCACCGCATCTTGCCCAAAACATTTTTTAAATCATTGAACTAGATGGAAACACCTTGAAGGAAGACTACAAACATTATAATTCTTTTCACTGACATGAAACAACTTTTCTTCATTTAAGACATTAATTTTTGTTATTGAAAAGTGTGATTTAACTTTAAAAGCCTATTTAAATTTGGTGGGTCAGTAGTGAGCTCCCATTTACTGGTTTGAGGCTGATGAAGAATTGGAAAATAATGCCATTCACAGAAAAATCTTGGTGACCCTCAGCTCTACAAATATAAAAATGAACAAACTATATCCAGAATATAGTGGTTGAACTACAGAAATATAATGCTGAGTGGAAAACCTATGCCCCCCAAAATTATATAGCGTTTTATATATATATATATATATTCACACACATTTTATATATATATAAACATTCTTATGATTATATAATCATTATATATATGATAATATGATTATATAGAAACACAGTTTCAGTATAGACTTACAGTGTTTGAGGATGCAACAAATGATGGAATAACAAAATTGGAATAATGTTAAATTATAGGTAGGTAGTAAATTGAGGTGGAGATTCCAGAATTTTCTGGTATGTTGGAAATATTCTGTTTGTTCACCTAATAGTTGCATGGAGGTTTTATGAAAATATATTGGTGAGAAATTGGATACTTTTTTGCTAAGATCAGAAACAAGGCAAGGATGTTCCTTTTTACCACTCCTATTTCGCGTTATACTGGAAGTCCTAGCTAAGGCAAGAAGACAAAAGAGGAAACAAGACATTCTTATTGGGAAGGAAGAAATAAAACTGTTCATTTGCAAATGCCATAATTGTCTATGTAGAAAATCCCATATAATCAATAACAACATAAACTCCTGAAACTCATGAGTGATTAGTGTTAACACAAGGTTAATATATAAAAGTCAGTTGCTTTCTCATATGCCAGCAATGAACAATTGGGGTTTTAAATTAGTAATGCAATACTGTTTATATTAGTGCAAGAAATATAACTACTTAGGTGTAAATCTAATAAAAAATATATAAGATCAATATTAAGAAAACAATAAAACTCTGATGAAAGAAAATCAAAGAAGATCTAAATAAATTGAGTGATAGTCCCTGTTTATATATAGTTGGATTCAATATTAAGATGTTACTTCTTCCTAAGTTGATGTGTATATTCAACACAATCGCAGTCAAAATCCCAGCAAGTTATTCTGTGGATATTGACAAACTAATTCATGAGTTTATTTGGAAAAGAAAAGGCCCATATGAGTCAACATAATATTCAGGAAGAAAAACAAAATCAGAAAACTGACAGTCCCCAACTTTAGGATTTAGTATAAAGCTAAGTAATCAAGACAATGTGGTATTGTTGAAAGAACACAGATAGATCTTTGAAACAGAGTAGAAAACTTAGAAATAGACCCACACAAGTACAGTCAATTCATCTTTGACAAAGGAGCAAAGACAATTCAAGGGAGAAAGGACAGTCTTTTCAACAAATAGTACTGAAACAACTGGACATTTATGTGTTAAAAAATTAATCTAGACACAGACCTTGTACTTTTCATAAAAGGTGCTGTTCTCATGATAGTGAATATGTCTCAGGAGATCTGATGGTTTTAAAAATGAGAGTTTGCCTGTACAAGCTCTCTCTTTGCCTGCTGCCATCCGTGTAAGACATGACTTGCTCCTCCTTACCTATACTGGATCCCAGTGCTAAATATAAAACAAAAAACTATAAGCCTTCTAGAAGATAACGTAGAAGAAAATCTAAGTAACCTTGAGTTTGGTGATGACTTTTTAGATACAACATCAAAAATATGATCCATGAAAATTAATAAGTTGGATTTCATTAAAATTAAAAGTTTCTGCTTTGAGAAAGCTACTGTTAAAGAGAATGAAAAGACAAGCCACACACTGGGAAAAAATATTTGTAAAACAGGTATCTGATAAAGGACTCATATTGAAAATAAACTACAAAGAACTCTTAAAAATAATAAGAAAACATATGCTGGGCATGGTGGCTCATGCCTGTAATCCCAGCACATTGGGAGGCTGAGGCAGGTGGATCACGAGGTCAGGAGATTGAGACCATCCTGGCTAACATGGTGAAACCCATCTATACTGAAAATACAAAAAATTAGCCAGGCATGATGGTACATGCCTGTAGTCTCAGTTACTCGAGAGTGTAAGGCAGGAGAATCACTTGAACCCAGGAGGCAGAGGTTGCTGTGAGCCGAAATTGCGCCACTGCACTCCAGCCTGGGCAACAGAGTGAGATTCCATCTCAAATAAATAAAATAAGAAAGCAATAACTCAATTAAAAATGGACAAGATCTCTAATCATATACCTAACCAAAGAAGGTATACATATGGCAAGTAAGCATATGAAGAGACACTCAATATTGTATGTCATTAGATAATTGCAAATTAAAATATTGAGCTACCACTAAAAGCTTACTAGAATGGCAAAAATCCAAAACACTGATAACAACAAATCATGTTGAGGATGTGGAGCAATGGGAATTCTCACTCATTGCTGGTGGAATGCAGAGTCATAGAACCACTTTGAAAGATAGTTTGGTAGTTTCTTACAAAGCTAAACATAGTCTTACTATATGATCCAGCAGTGACACTCCAAAGTATGAAATAAGTTGAACTCCAAATGAGCTGAAAACTAAGTCCGCATGAAAACTTGCAGAAGAATGTTTATAGCAAGCAAATTTAACTAGGGTAACTTGGTTAAACATCCCAGATGTCTTTCAATAGGTTAATGGATAAACAAACTGTGATACATCCAGACAATGGAATATTATTCAATAATAAAAAGAATTGAGCTATCAAACCACAAAAAGACATGGAAGAACCTTAAATGCATACTGCTAAGTGAGTGAAGCTATAAGAAAAGGCTGCATACTGTATGATTCCAACCACAGGCATATGCTACTTTGTTGTGCTTCACTTTGTTGTGCTTTGCAGATATTATGTTGTTTTACAAATGGAAGGTTTGTGGCAACCCTGGGTTGAACAAGTCTATTGGTGCTGCTGATACGGTTTGGCTCTGTGTCATCACCCAAATCTCTCATAGCTACCATAATTCCCACATGTTATGGGAGCAACCTGATGGGAGACAATTGAATCATGGGGGCAGGTCGTTCCTGTGCTGTTTTCATTATAGTGAATAAGTCTCAGGAGATCTGGTGGTCTTAAAAATGAGAGTTTGCCTGCACAAGCTCTCTCTTTGCCTGCTGCCATCCTTGTAAGACATGACTTACTCCTCCTCGCCTTCCACCATGATTGTGAGGCCTCCCCAGCCACATGGAACTGTGAGTTTCTTAAACCTTTCTCCTGTATAAATTAACTCAGTCTTGAGTATGTCTATCAGGAGTGTGAAAATGGACTAATACAGTAAATTGGATTCAGTAGAATGGGGCACTGCCAAAAAGTCACCCAAAAGTGTGGAAGTGACTTTGGAACCAGGTAACAGGCAGAGGTTGGAACAGTTTGAAGAGCTCAGAAGACAGGAAAACGTGGGAAAGTTTGGAACTTCCTAGAGACTTGTTGGATGGCTTTCCCCAAAATGCTGTTAGTGTTATGGACAATGAAGTCCAGGCTGAGGTGGTCTCACATGGAAATGGAAAGGTGACTCTCGTTATCTTTTAGCACACAAACTGGTGGCATTTTATCCATGCCCTAGAGATTTTTGGAACTTTGAACTTGAGAGAGATGATGATTTCAGATATCTGGCAGAAGAAATTTCTAAGCAGCAAAGCATCCGAGAAGTAATTTGGGTTCTGTTAAAGACATTCAGTTTTATAAGGGAAGCAGGGCATAAAAGTTTGGA
The DNA here is from genome assembly GCA_004027715.1 of Plecturocebus donacophilus. NCBI lineage: Eukaryota > Metazoa > Chordata > Mammalia > Primates > Pitheciidae > Plecturocebus > Plecturocebus donacophilus. The sequence continues at coordinate 8,966 of PVKP010009692.1, forward strand.
AAATGTGTAGCCTGACAATGCAATAGAAAAGAAAATCCCATTTTCTGAGGAGAAATTCAAGCCTGTTGCAGAAATTTGCATTCGTAACGAGGAGCTGAATGTTAGTCCCCAAGATAAAGGGGAAAATGTCTCTGTGGCATGTCATAGGTCTTCATGGCAGCTGTTCCCATCACAGGCCAGGAAGCCTAGGAGAAAATTGTGGTTTTGTGGGCTGGGCCCAGGGTTGTCATGCTGCATGTAGCCTAGGGACTTGGTGCACTGCGTCCCAGCGGCTCCAGCCACGGCTGAAAGTGACCCACGTAGAGCTAGGGCTGTGGCTTCAGAGGATGCAAGCCCCAAGCTTTGGCAGCTTCCATGTGGTGTTGAGCCTGCCAGGGCACAGAAGTCAGAATTGAGGTTTGGAAACCTCTGCCTAGATTTCAGAGGATGTGTGGAAATACCTGCAAAGGCAGACGTTTGCTGCAGGGGCAGCCTCCTTATGGGGAATCTCTGCTAAGGCAGTGTAGAAGGGAAACATGGGGTCAGAGCCCCCACACAGAGTCCCTACTTGTGCACTGCCTGGTAGACCTGTGAGAAGAGGGCCACTGTCCTCCAGACCCCGAATGGTAGATCCATTGACAGCTTGCACCATGCACCTGGAAAAGCCACAGATATCAATGCCATCTGGTGAAAGCAGTCGGGAGGGAGGCTGTATCCTGCAAAGCCACAGGGGTGGAGTTGCCCAGGACCATGGGGACCCACCTCTTGCATCAGTGTGACCTGAATGTGAGACATGGAGTCAAAGGAGATCATTCTGGAGCTTTAAGACTTGACTGCCAAGCTGGATTTCGGAATTGCATGGGCCCTGTATCCACTTTGTTTTGGCCCATTTCTTCCATTTGGAATGGCTGTATTTTCCCAATGCCTGTACCCTCATTGCTTCTAGAAAGTAACTAGCTTGCTTTTGATTTTACAGGGTCGTAGTGGGAAAGGACTTGACTTGTCTCAGATGAGATGTTGGACTGTGGACTTTTGAGTTAGTGCTGAAATGAGTTAGACTTTGGAGGAATTATGGGAAGGCATGATTGGTTTTGAGCTGTGAAGACATGAGATTTGGGAAGGGCTGGAGTGGAATGATATGGTTTGGCTGTGTGTCCTCACCCAAATCATATCTTGCAGCTCCCATAATTCCCATGTGTTGTGGGAGGGACCCAGTGGGAGATAACTGAATCGTGAGACAGGTCTTTCCCTTATTGTTCTCATGATAGTGAATAAGCCTTAGGATATCTGATGGTTTTAAATGTGATAATTTCCCTGTACAAACTCTCTCTTTGCCTGCTGCCATCTATGTAAGATGTGACTTGCTCTTCCTTACCTTCTGCTGTGATTGTGAGGCCTCCCCAGGCATATGGAACTGATGTCCATTTAGCCTCTTTCTTTTGTAAATTGTCCTATCTTTCGAGTATGTCATTATCAGCAGCATGAAAACGGATTAATATAGCCGCTTTTCCAACAGAATGTGCTCACTTTGTGTCTGTATCACATTTTGTTAATTCTTGCAATATTTAATACTTTTTTGTTATATCTATTATGGTAAGCTGTGATCAGTGATCTTTGATGTTGCTATTGTAATCGTTGGGGACCCAGATACTGGACCCATGTAAAACAGCAAACTTAATTGATAAATGTTGTATGTGTTCTGATTGCTTCACCAACTGGCCCTTCCCCTGTCTCTCTCCTTTTCCTCAGGCTTCCTTCCTTCTTCCCTAAAAAATAACAATGTTGAAATTAGGCCAAATAATAAATCTGCAATGGCCTGTAAGTGTTTAAGTGAAAGGAAGGGGCACATATCACTCACTTTAAATCAAAAGTTATAAATGGTTCAGTTTGTGAGGAAGGCATGTGGAAAGCCAAGACAGGCCAAAAGTTAGGCCTCTTATGCCAAACAGCCCAAAGTTGTGAATCCAAAGGGAAAGTTCTTGAAGGAAATTTAAAGTGCTACTTTAGTGAACATATGATTGATAAGAAAATGAAACAGGCTTATGGTCGATATGAAGAAAATTTTAGTGGTCTGGAGAAAAAAAATCAAGCCAGCCACAATATTCCCCTAAGCCAAAGCCTAATAGATAACAAGGCCCTAACTCTCTTCAATTTGATAAAGGCTGAGAGAGGTGAGGAAAATGCAAGAAAAATGTTCGAAGCTAACAGAGGTTGGTTCATGAGGTTAAAGGAAATAAGCCAACTTCATAACATAAAAGTGTGAGGTGAAACAGCAAATGCTGAAAGAAGCTTTAGCAAGTTATCCAGAAATCTTGCTAAAATCATGATAAATGTGACTACATTAAACAACAAATTTTCAGTGTAGGTGGAATAACCTTTTATTGTAAAAGATGCCATCCAGGAATTTTCTAGCTAGTGAAGTGAAGTCAATGCCTGGCGTCAAAGCTTCAAAGGACAGGCTGACTCTCTTGTTAGAGGCTAATGCAACTGATGACTTTAAGTTGAAGCCAGTGCTCATTTACCATTTTGAAAATCCCAGGGCCTTAATAATTAAATGCTAAATCTACTCTGTTTTTGCTCTAAAAATGAAGCAACAAAGCCTGGATGACAGCACATATATTTCATCATGGTTTACTGAATATTTTAATCCCATTGTTGAGGTCTCCTTCTCAGGAAAAAAAGATTCTTTCAAAATATTACTTCTCATTAATAATGCAACTGGGCCAAGTATGGTGGCTCACACCTGTATCCTAGTATTTTGAAAGGGCAAGACAGGAGGAACACTTGAAGCCAGGAGTTCGAATCCAGCCTGGGCAACATAGTGAGACCTCATCTCTGCAAAAAATTAAAAAATTATCTTGGCATGGTGACATATGCCTGTAGTCCCAGCTACTTGGGAGGCTTAGGCAAGAGGATCACTTGAGCCTGGGAGTTGGAGGCTGCAGTGAGCTATTATTGTACCACTACTCCTGCCTGGGTGACAGAATGAGACTGTCTCTAAAAATGAGAATAAAAAATGATGCACTTGATCACCCAAGAGCTCTAATGGAGATGTTCAAGGAGATTAATGTTGTTTTTAATGCCTGTTAACATCCATTCTGTAGTCTACAGATCAAGGAGTGATTTCCACTTTGAAGTCTTGTTACTTAAGAAATATATTTTGTAAGGCTGTACCTGTCATAGAGAGTAGATTCCTCTGATGGATCTCGGCAAAGTCAATTGAAAACCCCCTAGAAAGGATTCACGTTCTGGGTGCCATTAAAAAAATTCATAGTTCATGAAATGTGGTCAAAACATCATCATTAATAGGAGTTGGAAGAAATTCATTCCAACTCTTATGGATGACTTTGAGGGGTTCGAGATATAAGTGGAGGAAATAACTTCAGATGTGATGGAAATAGCAAGAGAACTAGAACTAGAATTGGAGCCTGAAGGTGTGATAAAATTGCTGCAATCTCATGATTAAATAAGTGAGGAATTGCTGCCTAAGGATAAGCAAAGAAAGCAGTTTCCTGAGATAGAATCTACTCCTAGTGAAGATTTTGTGAACATTGTTGAAATGACAATAGAGGGCTTAGAATATGTGGGAAGCAGAAAAGTTCCTTTTTAAAGTTTCCTTTCTTGTTAGATCATAAGTGTTCTAATAACTTTGTTAAGCCCTATCCTATATAGCTGTTAGACATGCCGTGCTTACAGGCACATGGTACATTCTGTGTCCTTGTACTTTAACCAAGATATCTGGGCTGGACGTGCTCACAGGTATGTCCCAGCTCTCCATTGCTTTTACCTGTTTAGAAAAGTTTTAAGTTGTTAGCCAATCAGGTTTCAATTTAGATTGTGAGATCAGGCTCTAGCCAATGGATATCAGACACAGGAGTAAGGACTACCCTAAATGTGTAAGGGATACTTTTGTGGGTTTTCCTTTGTTCTTTGTACTCTCCTGGCATGATGGCTAGCGAGGGTACCCTTCCTGCAGTCCAGGAAGTAAAAATTGCATTGCTGAAAGATCCTTTCTCTCAGTGCTAATTTTTCTTTTTCCAACAGAATACATATAACTTAGTTGACTAAACAACAATAGAGTTTGAAAGGATTGATTCTAATTTTAAAAGAAGTTCTACTGTGGGTAAAATGCTATCAAACAATATTCATTGCATGCTACAGATAAATATTTCATAAAAGGAAGAGACAATCAATGTGAAAAATTTCACTGTTGTCTTATTTTAAGAAATTTTGAGAATTACCTTTAGCAACCACACCCTGATCAGTCAGTAGCCATCAAGATCCATGGAAGACCCTCTAGTGGCAAAGTGATTATGACTTGCTAAAGACTCAGATGATCCTTAGCAATTTTGGGTAATAAAGCATTTTTTAAGTTAAAGCTTTTACATTTTTAAAAGACATAATGCTATTGCATACTTAATATACTACAGTATAATGTACATATAACTTTTATATGCACTGAAAATACCAAACAATTTATGTGAATTGCTGTATTGTGATACTCACTTTGTTACGGTAGTCTGGAACTGAACCTGTGGTACTTGCAACGTGTGCCTGTGTAACATTTTGGTAAAGGCAAAAGCAGAACAGATCAGTGGTTACCAGGGGCTGTGGGGGAAGGAAAATAAATAGGCAGAACACAGAAGATTTTTATGGTAGTTTAGCCATTCTCTACGATATTTTAATGTTGGACACATGGCATTATGTGTTTGTCAAAAACCATAGGTTTGTACAAAACAAAGAGTGAATCCTTGTATAAACTCTGGACTTTAGTTAATGATAATGTATCCATAAGGGTTCATCAGTTGTGGCAAATGTACCACATGAATGTAATAGAGGAAACTGGGTTTCTGTTGGGGATGAGGGAGAAGATATATATGGGAACTCTCTGTACTTTATTCTCAACTTTCCTGAAAATCTACAGGAATATTTTACAGTTTATTAATTAAAAAAAGAAAAGAAAACATTAAGCTGTCATCTTTATTTCAGATACTCCTTTTCATGTGCAATGTAATTCAAAGTAAAAAAGAATTAAAAAGGCAATCTCAATGATGCTAAGTAGAATTCTGAGAAAAAGTGAGATAATTTCAAATTTGATCTGTGAACATTGAATATTCAAAGGTAAAAATATAGAATTTAAAAACAATATTTTGTGTTGTTACAAAGCAGTGTATTTTATTTCATGAAAGTGCTAATATCCATCAATGAGGACCTATATATGTCTATATATTTAATAACTTTTATCACAGTTTATTTACCTAGTATAAACTTGTCTTTAATATAGATGTTTCAGTTTCAAATGAAAATATATATTACATTAAATACAAGAATATCCATGCTGTAGTAATGAGCCACTCATCTTTATTGACTTGTTCACAGTTTCTTTCCTTAAACTTTAATATAATTTATGCAGTTGTTTATCATTCTGAGAAATATTTAATATTTAATCTAAGTGGAACTTTATGTTAGTATGTTGTAAAGAAAATGAAAAAGACAGATAATCCTTGTATTGTTTCTTTGAGTAAAATTTTAAAATACAATTTATACTTTCAGTTTTGAATGTACCAGATATGGACTATTTACTTGTCTCTTTTTTCTTTCTTTTTTTTTTTTCTTCTTCCTCCTTCTTTTTCTCTTTCTCTTCTTTACTTTCTTCTTTCTTTTTTCATATTTTCAAGTGGTTAATTTTCCCAGGAGTGAACATAATCTTACTTAGTTGGTTGACATTAAGAAAAAACAGAAATTTATTATTCATAAAAGTGAAATATAAAAAAAATTTCTCTTTTCTTCAGGCTCTGGATATAGCTAGGCTCAACACAAATGTCTAGGGAGAATGCATCTGTTGCTATTGCATTTATTTTTTTTTTGTTTCTCTGAAAACTTGGCATTTGTAAAACATCTATGATTTTGATTTGTCTTGGCCAAAGCCCAGATTACCAAGGAATTGCATTTTGAACATATTCAACTAAGAATTATCTTTGTAGCAACTTTTCCTTTGCCATATTGAAATTTTGGGAATAAAATCAGATTTTGTTTTAAAAACCAGCTATGTTTCTTCCTAGTGCCAGAATGATTTTTTTCTGTGTTAAAGTGAAATAAAGCAATGCTTATAGTCTATCTAAAACTTATTTTATGCATACTGTGGAGAAAAGAGCCCCATTTTTGCATTTGTAGACCTGGGTTCAAATGTTGCTCTGCCAGTTAAAATTTATATTGATATTTGGTAAGTTTTGCATGTGAAAAGAGCAATAAAAATTAATGATATTTTCTTTGTTGGGTTATATAAAAATTAAACAATCAAATATTTAAAATACTTCATACATAGCTGGCACTTGTTTGATGGTAGTAGTCTCTCTTTTGCCCTTTCTTCTTCCTATATGTAGGGATAAGTGTACACATAAATACATGTGCATGTATGCTCGTGTATATATATGTTTATATTCCAACACGTACATGTAGATGTACTTACGTGTCTGTTGTCCTCTCTCTCTCTAATCGGTATTGTGTAATATTTTATGTAGCCACTTATTCTGTTAAATTCTGAGAGAGAGAATTCTTATGGAACACTATAGCTCTGGAATTCAGGAAATATGGATTCTATGCACCACATAAAATTATTTTACAAGTTACTGTGTTTTTGTGTCCTAGTATTTCTGTAACTTCATATTAACCTGAATTTATAAATGTGGAATATTTATAAATCCTTAAAAGAAGATCTGATGGATCTTTATGTTTTTTAATATAAATTCCCAGCAGGCATTGGAGAAACAGTTTTTTTCTTCTTCTTCAACATATAATTCATAGAATGATATACTGCTACATCTTGATTAGTGTTCAGAAAGATGTGCATTGGTCAACTTGAGAAGATATATGGGAATATAAGAAATGGGATAATTTATTTATTAAATATCCGAAAAGAGAAGTGTCAGTTTTGACAAGATGGAAAATGCAAGATGGGAGTTGAATCTTTCTTAAAAATTGATGTTCATGTGATTCAAGTTTTACTAAACAGCAAGGCACCAGTTTCCTGAGAAGGTTTGTACGGCTGAGTGTGTTCATAACTGATTTGGATCTTTATCTTTGTAGAATAGTAATTCAACAAAATGAGGCATAATACTCCATGTTCTCTTATAATGATGTAGGCTTTCTAGCAAAGCAGCTGTTACTATCCTAAGAAAGTAGCCTGTGTATCTTGCCTAAATATCTTAACTGAATTTGAGTCTTGTGACTGCTGAATAACTACCTCAAATCTTAACTAATTGGCTGCTCTCAGACACTAAAGGGAGGGTTGTAACAAAGAAGCAGAATGCTTAAATGAGGGATAAAATCCATCAAGCTATGTATTTATCACAAAAGCTTGAACTCTTGATTTTAAGTGATTTTTTTTTCAAAGGCCAACTATTTAAAACCTGTGTTTTCTCTATATTTCTTCTGATTATAAAGACAAGATGGTAAAGGCAAAACTAGTTAAACACAATATGGATGGTAAGTTTCAAATCTAGTTAGTCATTAAGTCCACTTCTGTGTTAAGGATGCTGTATTATCTGAGAGCAGGGACTAAATATTTCTAGGATGAGTAATTCTTTTGTAGTGGATGCATCTATGATCTAGTTTTGTGGAGCTGACAACTCGATTTATACCATGATTATTACTCATTTTTATTATAGCCATGCGTAACAATGTTAAGGAATAACAAAGTGGTTTTGGGTCAGACACTATAGAATAGTTTCAAGGTATATATTCTTCACATGTATGACTTAATGACTATTACCATTTAACTCTCTTAAATGTTTAGTGATTTTATTATTGTACAACCTGAAGCCCTCACATTTTTGTTTTGTAAATAAGAAAGTATCATTTTTCTACATATGGTGTATATTTTAGGTTTGTCCAAAATGCATTAAGTGTATCAAGACCTAACACCTTTACCTATAATAAATATACATAAACCATCTCAGGTAATGGAAGCTATAAAAAAGCATTTGCTGATCTGTTGATCTGGACAAATTGGTTAAGAATGTTTTTCATTGAAAATTGTGTTAAAGATTCTCCTCACTCTAGAATCCAAAGTGGTAGCTTTTCGTTAGATATGTATTTTGAGATATTCTAAACATACAGAAAATGACATAATAGGCACTCATATTCAAATGTGACATATGTTAACATTTTGTTTTATTTCTTCAGATATCTTTTTAAGAACTGTAATGCCACAAAATAGTAAACGTTCTGTCTTCTGATCTTGTACCTTTTTCTCCCTCTAGAACTACTTACTATATTGAAGTAGAGATTATGTGTATTCTTACATTTTTGTTTTTGGGGATTTTAAAATTTATACTAACAGCGTCATATTAAATCTACTCTGAAAATTTTTTCTTTCAAAATTATGTTTAGAGCATTTATCCACATTGATACACACAGGTCTGTCTTTTCTTTTCTTTCCTTTTCTTTTCTTTTCTTTCTTTCTCTCTCTTTCTTTTCATTTCCTTTCTTTCTTTTCTTTTCTTTTCTTTTCTTTTCTTTCTTTCTTTCTTTCTTTCTTTTCTTTTCTTTTCTTTTCTTTTCTTTCTTTCTTTTTCTTTCTTTCTAGACAGGATCTCAGTCTGTCTGTCACACAGGCTGGAGTGCAGTGGCATGATCTCAGCTCACTGCAGCCTCAACTTCTCAGGCTCAGGCAATCCTCCTACCTCAGCTCTCCTGAGTAGCTGGGACTACAAGTGCACAACACTGTGCCTGGCTAATTTTTGTATTTTTTGTTGAGACAGGTTTTGTCATATTGCCCAGGCTGGTCTCGAACTCCTGGTCTCAAGCAATTTGCCCTACTTGGCCTCCCAGCGTGTTGGGATTACAGACATAAGCCACTACACCTAGCCCCTGTCTGATTTATTAGTTTTTTTTAAGCTTTTATTGGATTATAACTTACATATGGAAAGCTGCACAAATCATAAATGCACATCTTGAAGAATTTCACAGAATGAATACACCTGTGTAATCGGTGCCTAGCTCCAGTAGCACATTTATTTGTACTCTCAAAGTCTTATCATGCTTTATCTGCCTTCTAGTTACTCTCTTCCAGTCCTCACCCCTCAGGGTAACCATATTCTGATCCTTAACAACATAGATTAGTTTTGCTTATTTTTGAACTTTTTATAAATGGAATCATTTGATATAGTCTTTGGTGTATAGGCTTTTTTCCCCCTCAATATTAGCTGTGTGAATTTATTATGTATAGTTAAGTGTCTCTCCTGAATGCTACCCATAATCACGTAAATATACCACCATTTATTTACGTTTGTTCTATTTGGGGCCATTCTGTGTTTGACTATTAGGTATAATGCTTCTCTGAAGATTATCGTACATGTCTTTTACATGTTATGTTTATCTGTGCACCTAGGAGTAGAATGTTTATATTATTGGGTATCTATAGCATAGTGTCAACTTAGTGTCTGTCTGTATTATAGGTTATCTGTATCATAGTGTCATGATTAGTAGACATTGCCAGCATGTCTTCTACAGCAGTTGTCCCAGTTTACCCTTCTACCATCAATATGTGAGAGTTTAAGTTGTTCCACATTTTACCAACACTTAGATTGTCTTTTTAAGGTTTTTGTCATTTGGTTGGGTAACTATTCATTTGTTTTTAACTGCTCTATAGCATTCTATAGTTTTAATAAAGCATGCTTATTTATAAATCCCTTCTTTGGTAGATGAATAATTTGATTGCTTTCCGTTTTTTACAAATAATACTTCAATGAATATCTATTTATATATGATTTTGTGCATCTATTTGAGAGTTTAAGATTATAACTTGAAGTGGGATATATGAGTTTTAGAAAATCATATATATTTGTTTTGTTTTTTATTAATTAACAAGTACAAATTGTATATATTTATGGTGTACAACATGATATTTTCATATATGTATACTTCGTGGACTGCTAAGTCAAGCTATTTAACGTAGGCCTTACCACACATACGTTTTTTATCATGGTGAGAACACTTAAAAAGCCTGTTCTCTTAGCAATTTTCATGCATACAATATATTGTTATTATTTACAATTGGACATATTGTACAATAGATCTCTTGAACTTACTCTTCTGTCTAAATGAAATTTTATGTCCTTTAACCAACATCTCCCCAATTCCTCCTTCCCCCTGGCATCTTTGTTTATATAATATATTGCTAAACTTTTCTCTAATGGGGCTATTCAATTAAGTGATATTTTGATTTTATTTTAAATCATACATATGATGTGTAAAGTGCAGTGATGCCTTTTTAAAAACAGTATTATGCAAAGCTTAATAACACAATTTGTAGGAAATGTAGTGGAGAGAGAGGAAATATTCTTTGCAGCTACTGGCATAAAATTAAAGCTTCTATTATTATTTTCTCTTTTGCATTATTCATTATGATGTTGCCATGAAATACACATTCTGGAATCCATTACAATTCATGTAAATTCTCCCAAGACCTTCTTTAGGTAGCATCTTTAAATTTTTGAGATTTCTTCTTTATTATACTTCTTTTATTTCCTATATGACGTTGTCATTGCCTATATTTTGATCTTGACATTTTACCAACCAGTGGCATTACATACCAAGGTATTCTGGAACGCTTGTATAATTAAATTAATGGATTTACACATTTTGCAACATTCCTAAGATTTGATTCTAAGTAAAATGGTGACGTGAGACACAACTTCTTGTAGTTGCTCCCATTGAATTTTATGAGAATTGCTTGTGCTTGTATTTTACAATTTTTACTTGATAATCCCAAGATATTTTCCTTGTATTAGCTGTAAAAACAGACAGTGTCAATGTTGGTAGAATGACCAAAGTAAAACCTTTAATCTAGGTTCTTAAATTTGACACTATTAGTAAGTAGGTCAGCATTTGTCTCAAAGAAAGAAATCTAATTAGTTTACTTGTTAAGATTTCTTTTTTTATAATTTTCATTTTCTCTCAATGCTGTTTTCCCCCACCCAGGATCTTTAATTATTCTTGATCTAGTCAACTCCCAGTTTCTCTGTTCAGAGGAGAAATGCATATTGCTGCATAGACTATCTTTCAGTCACTATCCCTACCTCTTTTTCATTATGAATGTCAACATAATCTCCTCTCCACAAACAAATGTATTTTGAATGAACAAAACAGTTAGATATCAATTCAAAATTCTATGTAGATTTTTCAGAGTAAAATTGTGTTGGTAAATTTTAACTGAGTACTCAATTATTGCCAGCTTCTTAACTTTTCCAAACCTTTTATATTGCACTACTTATGAGAAGCCTTGTGCAAATGAAAATTTGGGTTTAGTTGGTGAGTTGTAAAGTCATATTACTATTGCATTCCTGTCTTTTGTTAATATTTTTCCTATGACTAAAGTGACCTAAAATTGAGTTTGTCAGCTTTTGTTATTTTTAAATCTGGCTATATTTGAATTTAAATCTATATAGATTATGAATTGAGGCAATTTAAGAAATATAATATCTCAACAGTTTCATTATTGAAATGAATACTAATGTATGTATTGTTTGTATGCAGATCCTTACCTGAAACAACATTTTTGTTTTCTAGTTGATTTTAAGAATCAATGTCATAAGGTACCATACTATTTCCCACTCTTGTGATTTCCAGTCAGTATAGCCTGTGTTTTTGATGCATCGAGTAGTGCTGGAACACAGTCTGCACTTAATAAAAATATTTCGTGAATGAATTGATTTTGATGTTCTTTTTCAGAAAAGAAAGTTGTTTACTTATCACAAGGTGAATGTTAAGTCTTTAAATGCAATCCTTTGGAAGACTGTGTTGAAAGGAATATGAAGACTTTATAATGGTTGAATAGTCCCCATCTTTTAAGGCCATACTTGAAGGAAATAATAATCTTTTAGAAGTCAGAAATAGTTCCATTGAGTTAAACATAAAGAGCAAATCATAAAATCAGTGGCCAGATTATTATAGTGGATTTTTATTTATTTTTACAAAAAACATGTAGAAGTATGAATATGACTAGGAGAACTTCACTCTGATGGAGACAAGGAGACTATCATCAGATTTGAGAATTCTTTTCCGGGCTGTAACTCCTGTGTGTTTTCTTCTCTACATTCTTGACACTTGAACCAGTCTCCTTTCTTACAAGGTGGGGCATTGAATAAAGTACTGAATGATTACCTGAAAAGGTTTCAGGATCCATGCTAGACCATGTAGTACATAACAGATATGTTGGCGTATCTTAATGGATGTCACCTCTTCTGTACTGTCATTGTGTTAGGATTCTGGGAAGGAGTAGATATAATTGCATGCATTTAGACTGCTATGCTTAACCAAAAGTTCTGCAATGATGTGACTGTTGCTACATCTAAAGGACAGTTTTCAATCACTTGTCTTCTCTGAAATATTTAACGCTGGTGACTGCTTCCTCTTTCTATTATTCAGGGCATGTTCTCTCACCTATTCTTCCTAAGTCTTTCTTGTGAGCCCTTTCTCTGCCCGTCTCATACATTTATTTTCCTGTGTTCTGTCCTTATCTTCTCACTCTGTACATTATCCTAAATAAACTCACTCCCAAAATCTAAACTACCGTCTTTGGTGTAGAACTCCTACTTTTGTATCTCTAGCTCATATTTCTTCTCTGAATTTGAGATCTAAATTTACAGTTGCCTTCTTGATATCCCTATTTAAATGTCCCATAAGAATCCATCTAAGTACATGCATGTATTAAGTTCATTGCCAGCTCCTGTCCTATGTATCCCACTATTCTTCTCTTAAGATATGTTCTGTCTTAGTGAATAACAGGAACCATTGTACACTCAGTTGCTTATGTCAGAAATATTGAGCCATTCTGGACATCTCCCTTCTCATCTTCACTGTGAAATGTCTACTGGACCCATTGATCCAGTCACCAAAATAGATTCCAGATGTGTTTATCTCACTGCAGTCCTCTGATGCTATCCTAGTCTAAAACTTTTACTTGGACCACTGCAATGATTTCTTAATTGCTTTACTGAATTATTTATACCCATATCTATTCCAATTCACTAGGTAGTAAGAATTACTTTAAAAAAAATGGGTGATTTTAATTTTCTGCTTAAAATTTTGCTGTTGTTTTCCTTTAAACATAGGGTAAAATCCAAATAGCCCTTCAGCTTGGCCCTGCAAAGTTTGGATTGTGCCTGTCTCTCTAGCATGATCTTTCTTTACTCAACATATTTCTGACTTTTCTTTCTTACTCCACCTATGGTGGTCTAATTTAATTAATTGATGGCTTTATGTTCTTGTGTGCCTTGTGACTTTTGTGCATAGTATTGCTTTTCTGTAGGACTGGGTAATGGATGCATAGGTGAAAGATCAGGATGATTCTAACATTTCAAGCTTGGTAATTGTGTTTCTTTTAACAGATTTATCCTAGTAAATTAATATATAAAGCCAATCAAGCATTAAAGTATAACATACATATAAGCTGTCTCTAACCTAACCTTCGATAACCTAAAATATTTCATAACTTCTTACAGTGATCCTCCAAAGATTGCATGCCCTCCATGTCTCTTTGCATATTGTGTTCTCTTTGTTTGGAAAGGACTTCTTGCTTATATGGTAAATCAACCTCTACTATCCTTCAAGATCCAGTGGAAATATAGCTTCCTCTGGGAGGTGGGAGCCTTCAGAGTTGTTGATGATAGTTTTCTTTATGTCATCAATGTACATTTTGTAATTAATGTACCTGAAATGTAGAAAAGTTAAGTAGCTGGTACAGTTACTAAGTGACACAGCCAAAATTTGAACTTTCACATGTCTAATTTTAAAGTATGAGCCTTTATCTTTTGTGTGACACAGTCATTATTTAATAAACACTTATTAAATAAGTGGGTCAATAAAAAGATAAAACACCAAATGACCTAACTAGTAAAAAAAGTCTTAATGACATCAATAAGAAGTGACTTGACTGATACAGAAAATGAAGATTTGATTAAGAAATCCATTACCTGTGGAATGGTTCAACTTCTATGCCAGTTAAAGTTGACCTTGCTTCATAACACCTTAAGATGCCTCTGGTTCACAAAAAAGGTATGAAGCTGAAGTTTAGTGAAATAGGACATGGAATGAACAAATTTCTTTTAATTACAAAGGGTAAGTATATGTTATATACGTTTTTCATATACTTTAATTGCTTTATGCATTTGTGTCTTATTCCACTCAACTTGTCTGTTAATTTCTTTTCAACAAAAATATTTCTTACATTTTCTTAGAGTCTCTTGTAATATCCAGTTCTACTTGATAACTATTTCTTCTGTGTAAAATAAATGATGGTGTCTTATCTCTTCGTAACTTAATATTAGGAATAAAACTTCAAATATTTTCAAATAGTAATGTAACTGATTTTTTAAATGCAAACCATTAATTTGAAGCATAATGTACATGAAAAATGGAACCAACTGTTTAGTACTAGATTTAATACTGTCTTTTTAAAAAAGAAAAGTGCTCAGGTCTGCATAATGTCAAGGACAACAGTGGAGAAAAAGCCAGTTTATGTTGAATCTAGCTTAGAAGAATGTAACGTTCTAACATTTAACTAGTAGGTGAGTTTAAATATCTGTGCATCTTTATTTTAGGATTCATTTTTCCTTTTACTTTTCATTTTCTTTCAACTACCAAGAGATTTTCACATTTGGAAGAATATATTCTTATTAACGCTAATGAGATATTTTGGTAAATGAATTAAATATAAACAACTATTGTGCTTGTCCTTTTTTTTTTTTTTTTTTTTTTTTTGTAAAAAAGGTTTCAAGCTGAAGATCCCAGTCATATAATTAAAAGACTTAATCCCATTCAATCCTTGAATACGTCTGTAGAAATAGAATTCTTAAAACATAAACACAAAAGGGAATATGGTGCCTGTTGAATCTTATATGTTCAGTAGAATTATTATACTACTAAAACAAATTTAATTTTGATTAGGAAAAATATTTTTTAATATATTTATACATAATGTACATATCATATGCCATCATTGGCACTAAAGTAGTTAAAGGAGTAGGGTTGGGGGTAGAAATAACACTTGTATTATGTTAAATCAGAAAAATAATTGCACTTGGCAGTTTTTGTTTGCAGAATGCAGGAAAGGCTGAAGGCTTTTGTACAGTTCAAAGAGCACATTCCACAGATACAGCAGTTGTTGGTTGCCTGCAGGGATCATCAGAATTGTGGGGGTTGGGGTAGAGGTCTGTATCACAAAAGTCCAGGCTGTTGGGCTGTGCGTTTGCCAAAAAAAAAAAAAAAAATTCTTGTACTTTCTTGGGAAGTTGTTTAGAAATTAGCTTCATATAATTTAAGTGTATTTTAAAGATGGCACTTTTGCATCAATTTTTAATCTGTACAATAATCAGATGACGTTCCTCTTTCTCCTTTGCTGCCTCTTGTTCTTTAATCATTCGGTTTTAGATTAAGGTTTACATGTTCAACTGTGGAAGCATAGAATTGTTGATTATCAAACTGTCAGTTAAACTTGGAAGAGAAATATAAATAAATTATATTTCACTATCATATATTCAGCTATCATTTATACAATTAGCATATTAAGCAGTTTCAACAAGTTAATTCAAGACTGTTAAGAGAGCCTTCAACTGAAAATATGCCAAAGGGTAGCTTTTTCATCTGGCATGTCAAGACTCGTGCTGAATTAACATTTGTATCATTTCCCTACAGAATATACAAATTATACTTTCTACTGTTAACTTAAATAATATAACTGAAAGTTCTCTGAAAACTATAAATTGTAGAATAGTTACAAATTAACATTATTAAGTTTCTTGAAATGTGCATTGTACATGATATATGTTCTTTTTATAATTTATTTCAAGTTTCGGCAAAGTATGTCAACAGTTTTTGGCTATATATTCTTAGCTTTAAAAAACAGCTAATTAGTGATACTCTGTTATAATTTTTAGGTTTAAGAAAAAAAACCCAAAGCGTTATCTGGATCTAGTCTTGAATTCACAAGAATTTGGGATAAAGTATTTTGTTGGGTCCAGATGTGTTTTATATAGCCTGTCATAATCAGTTGCCAGAAGATTAGTTAATGTAGTACAAAAGAAGATAAACATGAATATTGGAATTAGCTGTTGAACAAACTTCTGTGTTCACTATAGTAAGAACTTCTTTATTTTTACTTTTTAAGATTTGTTACTTTCAAGTTTACAGATGCTTAAAATCCAAAAAGCGGACAGAGGCTAATTTAGAAGAATCCCTATACCCACCATTCAGATTTAATGGATGTTACTATTTTGCCATCTTTTATTTTAGGATGCTTTATTAAGAATTCTTAAAAGATTAAGGCCTTCTATTTCAGTCCCAAAATGCTCATTTCTGATTTGCTTATTTTATAGCAATTTCCTAAGGTATCTAACTGATACTTCTTTTGGATTATAGTATTAGACTCGTTAATGTCGTTTACTCAAAATGGTTGCCACTCCTTGACAGTATGAATCAGAGAAGACCCAGAAGCCTTTTTATTCCAGAATTTCAGCTTTCTTCCTTGTTATTTCCATAACATCTGAAGTTATTTTATTTTCCAATTTTTAGCTATAGGACATTGGGGGCCATTATTAAGCATAAATGCTTTATGGAGAGAATAATACATTAAGCCATTATTAGTCATTACCATTGTCACTCAGAAACTGTTGGGATAGATGTGGATTTCAAGAACAGAGTTACTGGAAGAAAAGTAGCTCAGGGTGAGGTTTGCCTTCAGCATTTCATTGATATATAGAAATTAGAAGTTCCAAATGAGACATGCAGCACAGAATTACATGTCACAGAATTCTTCACTGGGGCTATATGGAACAATAGAAATAGATAAAATAAGATTGTATGAGGTCCTGACTTGGCAAAGCAAAAATCAGTTCCCATGCTTTAATATACACAAAACTGCCAAGGGAAACTGCTTCTCATTTTGCAACATACGTTCACATAATTTCATAAGCAGACATCCTTAAGCACATTTTGCTAGTGAGAGCAATGAGTAACAAGGGGATTCAGTAATAAAATTCTAGATTTTGGTACCACGTTTTCTGCCATGAAATCTGTTGACTATTCTGTGTTACTTCATATCATTCATTGCCTTCATTACCAAAATGTACTACTTCTACCTTTAAGCCTATCTTAAACTTAACTAGATTTAAAGAAACATTTCAAGTCCTATAATTTCCCTAAAACACTCCCTGCAACATGCAGTGCTCTTCTTTCTCTGAATACTTAATATTTACAGTGTATATTGTAAGCACATATTTTTATGGTCTCCCATATTCCACTAATGTTGTATATATGTTTGTTTATTGTTCTTTTAAATAATTTTTTGACTCCTTAAAATCTGGGCCCTGTATTATCCTTTGGGTTTCAATTATTGCCAACCCAGTATCAAGCACTTAGTGGCTACTCTGTAACACCTGACTCTGGGTTTAGCCAAGGGCTTAATCCCAGTTCTGACAATGACTGGCTATGTGCAAGTGGACAAGTTGCTTAATATCTCTGGGCTTTAATTTTTTAATTTGTAAAAAGGTGATAAAAATAAAGCTTAACTCAAAGGGTTGTTACGGGAATTAAATCAGTGCTTTGCAATATAAAGCACTTAGCCAAGTGCCTGGAACATAATAATTGCTTAATAAATGCTAACTTTTGTTATTATTATCTATCCCAGAGTGATATGACAGAGTTAAATGGCCATGTTCAGAAATTCGGATTTCCCTCATAAGCAATGAATCACAAATTTATGCTTTTAAAAAGTCATCCACACCTCTCCATCTTCAGGGAAACAGCTGTCTAACATGTTACTTTGACTCATGCTCACTAGCAAGAATTCTAAACCCTGGGTTCTTTGCCTCCAAAGGTTCTGATAAAAATGAATTTTGAGAATTAGTTTCATTTGTAATTCTATATGTTTTACTTTATGCATTTAACAGTATTTTTTTCTAAGGAGGAAATAGGTGTTTTAGTCTTTATCACCAACTAGGTAATTTATAATGAACAAAAATTTATCGATTCACAATTCTGGAGGCTGGGAAATCAGGTATCAATATATGGGCATCTGGTCAGGACATTTTTGCTATGGCATCATGTGGAAGAAGAGCAAAGAGAAAGAGAAAAAGGAGGGCTGAACTTACCCTTTTAAAATGGCACCAATCCCACCATAAGGGTGGAGCCCTCATGGCCTAGTCACCTCTTAAATGCCACACTTCTTAATACTATTACAATGGCAACTGAATTTTAGCATGATTTTTGGATGGGACATATGTTCAAACCACAGCATTTTGTCTCTGGGCCCCTAAAACTAATGTCCTTCTTACATACAAAATAAATTCATTCCATTGCAGTAGCCCCCAAAGTCTTAATTTTTGCCAGCTCAACTCAAAAGTCCAAAGTGTAGAGTTTCACATATGGGTGAGACTCAAGGCATCATTCGTCTTGAGGCAAATTTCCATCCAGAATAGTATAGTATTTCTCCTATTCCAAAAGGGAGAAATAGATAGGAAAAAATGAGTAACTGATCTCAAATAAGTCCAATACCCAACAGAGCAAACAGCGTTAAATATTAAAGTTCTAGAATAGCCTTCTTTTTCTCTATGTCCCACCTCCCAGACACACTGGGGTGGGCCCCCAAGGCCTTAGGCATCCCCACTCCTATGGCTTTGCTAGAATCAGCCCACATCACAGCCCTCAAGGGTTGGAGTCTTATACCTACAGCTCTGCCAAGCTGGTGTTGCACTCTGGCACCTCTACAGTTCTGTGGATGGCCTTATCACCATGGTGACTCAGTCCTTGGGGCAGTTCTTGGCCTGGGTCCCCAGGCTCTCTGAGACATCTTTTAAAATCTAGGTGGAGGCTGTCATAACCCCACAGGTCATGCACTATATACATCTGCAGAGTTAGTGCCATGTAGACACTGCCAAGTTTTATTGTTTGCATCCTCTGGAGTGGTGGCCCAAGCTGAAATGGAGCTGGCTTGAGTCATGGCTGGGGGAGCCAAGGAGAGATGTGCCAGAATTTGGTGAGCAGACACTTGAATGGCTCAGGGTAAGGAATGCTGAGGTCCTGCAGGCTCCCTGGGCTTTTCTCTCAAAGCTTTCCTGCCCTTAAGCATGTGATGGGAGGAACAACCTGGAAAATCTCCAAGATGCTTTCAGAGACATTCTCTAATTACTTTGAACAATAATTACTGAATTTTCTCTATCCATACTAATCTCTTTATCAAATGGTGACTAGACTGCATCCTTGATTTTCTTTACCAAAAATGCTTTTTCATTCTTGACATGATCAGGCTAGAAATTTTCCAAATCTTTATGTTCTGCTTCTTAATTAATTATAAATTTCATATTTAAATTATGTCTCTGATCTCGTATTCTAATATATGGAATTGAAAGAAATCATTCAGTACCATAAAATGCTGAGCTGCTTAGATAATTCCTTGGCCAGATATCCTAGTTCATTGCTCTTAAGTTCTGCCCTCCATAAATTCCTAGTACACAGACATTCAGCCAAATTTGTTGCTAGTTTATAGCAAGGATAGCTCTTTCTCAGGTTTCAGTACCTTGCTCCTCATTTCCATCTGAGACCTCATCAGAATAGCCTTTACTGTTCATATTTCTACCAGCATTCTGGTCACAACCACTTTAAATAACCTCTAGGCAGATTCAGATTTTCCCCTACAACTCTTTTTCTGAGATGGCACAAGAATTATCCTTAACATTTTGTTCATAGAATTACAGAATTTTTTTCAGCATTCATTTTAAAACTGTTCCAGCCTGTAACTACTACCTAGTTGCAAAGTCATGTATACATTTTTAGGTATTTATTATAGTAACAACCCCACTCCTGGTACCAGTTTTTGTCTTAGTCTGTCTTATGCTGCTGTAACAGAATACCACAGACTGAGTAATTTATAATGAACAGAAATGTATTGACTCACAGTTCTAGAGGCTCAAAAGGTTAATATCAGGGTGCCAACATCTCACAAGGGTCTTCTTGCTATGTCATCACATGGCAGGAGAGTAAAGAGAGAGAGGGGGGATACACTCAGCCATTTTTTAATGGCACCAATCCCACCTATGATGGCAGAGCTCTTATGGTCTAATCATGTCTTAAAGATCCTACCTCTTAACACTATTACAATGACAGTTACATTTCAAGATGAGTTTTGGAATGGACAGCATGCAAACCATAGCAGTCGCTTTCACTAGAGTGATGGCACTCAAAACGTCTAAGAACCCCCACCAGAAAATTTAATTTATTTTCCACAGAGCACAGTCATGGTACTATACTAAAAATGTAAATTGGATCATGCCACTCCTCAATGTGAAAGCCTTTTCTTGTATTAGGAATAAAATACAAATATCTTGTCTTGGCTTTGAAAGACCCTCTGTAATCTGGCTCCTGCCTAGCTTTTCTTCCTCACCTATTGGTACTTTCTGCCTAGTTCACTCTGCCTGGCATCTTGGCTTTCTGTTCGGTTGTGCAATCCTCCTTGCCTCAGGGCATTTACTATTTTCACTGTTGGGAATTTTTCCCTCCATGCCATATGTGTGGTTTGCTCCTTATTCTTTGGATCTCATTTAAATAATGTCTTCTCTATGAACTTTTGCCGATGACCTTTTTAAAAGGTAGCTTCTCAATATAGGTGATAAAGGTAACTCCTCAATCATTTCTTTTTGTTCCTTTTTTTTTAAACAGCTAATTTCATGTACTTATTTGTAACAAATAAATTCATTTGTTTGTTTTGAGACAGGGTCTTGCTCTGTTGCCCAGGCTGGAGTACAGTGACACTATCCTGGCTTATGGCAACCTGGATCTCCTGGGTTCAGTTGATCCTCCCACCTCAAATATGTTTGTTTAATGTCTGTTCTGTACCATTTTGGAAATTCCTTGAAGGCATAAAGGCATAGGATATGTGAGTCTTGTTCAAACTGTCATTTAGTATAGGGCTTGACCTTTGTAGATCAGTAAATATTTATTGAATGATGAATGAATGAATGAATCGGGGGAATCATAAATAGTCTGCTATTTGGAATATATAAACTCATTTGTTTATTCATAAACTCATTTATTAGGCAATGAACAATGAGAGACCAACTATAACATTTAAATTCTGAACAGCTTTCAGAGTAATTCATGATAACAGTTGAATTCTTTAATCTCCTCAGTTATTCAGAAATGAAATGTAATAGTTCATTATAGAACAAGGGGAACCACCCAGAAAATCAGAATTTAAAACAATGTACTTCCTTTCATCTGCTACACCTTTCCTCTGCCATATCCGAAGCCTATACCCAATTAACTCTATTTCATAATAACATTGTCTTATAATTGACTCATTTGATTACCATATATCCAATTCATGTACATAGATTTAACTACTTTTCTGTTACATATAACACTTGTTTAAAAAGATTATCATTCTTATAGAAAGTTACATCTCAAAACTTAAATATTTCTGATTCTGTTACAGAGTAAGTCACCAGCCTTTATACTTAAAACATGTTTATTGATCTGATTTTTATTTACATAGAGGCTTCATTCCAATATTGTATAGATTTAGATGATAAACCTTTAAAATTATATGTTGGAATAAGTCCCATAAAAATATACTTTCCTATTTTTTCCACCTCTCTTTTTGGGGAAAAGGAGTGTTTAGTAGTGTTGGAGAAAGAATTGGATAGAAAATTTTCTTTCTCTTAGTCAATGATAATCTGAGATTACTTTCATTAGTATCTTAAATAAACAGGGATCATCTTATCCTAGATAACCTTATGATTTATAAAAATGAAAAAGATAGTCAAGTATAGTTTACATCTTGATCATTATTTGGGGGATATCACTGGGTCAAAATTCAGGCAATTTTTTAAAAGAACATTACTGTCATTGACTATATTACCATATTCCTTTAATTTTTTAGGGATCACTAATGCCAGGTGGTCTAGTAAGAATTCAGGATGTTCTTTTTTCTTTATTTCACTTTTGGCTCAACATGATAATTGATTTCCTTTAGTCTTGCTCTTTTGTTGGGTGTACCAATTTTTTTTTTTTTTTTTTTTTTTAATGAGAGGAAAAAGAAAAAGTAGGAGAGAGAACAGAATTCTTGCTCTATTGCCCAGACTGGAATGCAATCTTAAAAAGGTATTAAAAACCTCTTTTATGCCATCAATTGTACTTAACAACAGACAGGAAGGAATAAGGGAAGAAAATAACAAACAGTCAACCAGTATTTCATTTAGGTCTGTGAGAAACTGTGCAAATGCTAAAGAGTAATTCACTTCCTATTACATAGTCACTTTCAGAATGGGTATAATATAAATTAACAATGCGATGTCAAAATCTCCCACTATTATTGTGTGGGAGTCCGAATCTCTTTGTAAATCAATAAAAACTTGTCTTATGTATCTGGGTCCTCCTATATTAGGTATGTATATATTTATAATCTTTAACTTCTATTGATACATGGATCCTTTTACCATTATGTAATATCCTTCTTTGTTTCTTTTGGTCTTTATTACTATTAAAGTCTATTTTATCGGAGATGAGTTATAACTCCTTTTTTTTTTTTCCTCTCCATTTAATTAGTAAATCTTCCTCCATCCGTTTAAGTCTTTGTGTATCATTGTGAGTTGGATCTGGATACTATGTACCGATGGATTTTAACTTTTTATTCAATTTATCTGTCTGTGACTTTAATTAGGTCATTGTATCCATTTAAGTATAGGATTAATATTAATATTTGTGAGTTCAGTATTGTAATTTAATGCTAACTGGCTTTTTTGCCTTTTGATGTAAATTCTTCATTATGGAGATATTCTTTACATTTTGATGAATTTTTGAGATAACTCATACTGGTTGTTCCTGTTTGTAGTGCTTCTTTCAGAAGATCTTGTAAAGCAGGCCTGGTGGTGATAAAATCTCTGAGTGCTTGCTTGTTCGCAAAAAATTTTATTTTTCCTTCGTTTATAAAGCTTAGTTTGGAAGGATATGAGATTCTGGGTTGAAAATTCTTTTCTTTGAGGATATTGAATATTGACCCCCACTCTCTTCTAGATTGTAGGGTTTCTGCTGAGAGGTCTGCTGTGAGTCTGATAGGCTTCCCTTTATGGGTAATCTGACCTTTTTCTCTAGCTGCCCTTAGATTTTCTCCTTTATTTCAACCCTAGTGAATCTAGCAATTATATGTTTTGGAGTTGGTCTACTTGAGGAATATCTTTGTGGTGTTCTCTGGATTATCTGGAGTTGAGTATTTTCCTGCCTTACTAGGTTAGGAAAGTTTTCCTGAATAATATCCTGAAAAATATTTTCCAACTTGGATTCATTCTCTTCATGACATTCAAGTACACTGATCAGTCATAAATTAGGTCTTTTCACGTAGTCTCATATTTCCTGGAGACTTTGCTCATTCCTTTTTACTTTTTCTTTTTGAATCTTGTCTTCTCGTTTCATTTCATTAAGTAGGTCTTCGACCTCTGATATCCTTTCGTCTGCTTGATCAATTCGACTGTTAAAACCTGTGCATACTTCACGAAGTTCTCTTATTGTATTCTTCAGTTCCAATAATTCACTTATATTCATTTCTAAATTGTCTATTCTCATTAGGATTTCGTCAAACCTTTTTTCAAGGTTCATAGTTTCTTTACATTGGGCTAGAACATGTTCTTTTAGCTCACAAAATTTCCTTATTATCCACCTTCTGAAGCCTAATTCTGTTACTGGAACACACTCGTTCTCCATCAGGCCTTGTTCCCTTGAGGATGAATAACTGTAATCCACTGTAGAAGGAGAAGCATTCTGTTTCTGGGTATTCTCAGCTTTTTTACGCTGGTTTCTTCCCGTCATTGTAATTTTATCCACCTGTCGTCTCTGTAATTGCCAACTTTCAATTTAGGTCTCTGAGTGGATGTCCAACTTGTTGATTCCCAATGCCAAAATCTGAGCAACCCACTGCGCCGGCTAAAACAGCAGGATTAAGATTCGTAGTGCTTTTCTGTTCGGGGATCTCGGGTCTGGCTCCCCTCTTGAATCCTTATTTCAATCATGTAAATAGGCGACTGTGCCTTCCCGGAGATCCAAACGTCGATCAAAAGGGAAGCTAGTCCCATTTACTTTGCACCAAGAACCACTGCCCCGCAAGCGCCGGCAAAACTGCCATGCCGGCCACAAGAGTTGCGCTGGCGACCCATGGGGCTCCTACGCTGGGAATCTCCTAGTCCATAAGCAACAAAAATTCGACTGAAAATGTGGCGTCCTCGCGTTCTGTGTGCTTTCTCTGGGAGCTGCAATCCTGAGCTGCTAGTAGTCGGCTGTCTTGGATCTCTCCCCGGGTGTACCAGTTTTGTGTAGAGTATTTCATACAAATGAATGCACATGTTCAAATGCATATTTATTGAGGAAATTTTACAATAGGTCACTTAGGATATAACAAGGTGAAAATAGAAGGCCTCTGTACTCACTTGATGCTTTCAACTATTATTTACTTCTTTTAGAACCCAGAGATCACAATGACAAGATTTGTGTGGTATTAAGTGATAAGTAGCATCATGCTACTGTTTCTCTCTTTCTCATGGAATGAACCTAAGTTATACCTTGTGATGGTTAATTTCATAAGTCAACTAGACTGGGCTAAAGGATGCCTTTATAGCTGGTAGAACCTTATTTCTGGGTATGACTGTGAGGGTGTTTCTGGAAGAGATTAGCATTTTAATATGTAAAGGTAGTCATCTGAGTAAGGAAGATGGTCTTCACCATGGAAGGGTGGACACCATCCAGTTAATTGAGGCCTGAATAGAACAGAAAGGATGAGGCAGTGTAAATTTTCTCTCTGCTTCTGCTGGAACTTCTCTTTCTTTTACTCTTGGACATGAGTGCTTCTGGTTCTCTGTCTTTCAGACACAGCCTGAGAGTTACATCAGGGGCTCCCCTGGTTCTTGGGCCTTCTGGTGTGGACTGGGAACTACACTTCTGGCTTTCTTGGGCCTTCACCTTGCAGATGGAAAATCATGAGACTTCTCAGCTTTTGTAATCCCAACACAGGTTCCCCCATTATTAACATCTTACATTAGGTACATTTGCTTCAACTGATGAACCAATATTGATACAGTATTATTAGCTAATCCAGAGATCACATTAGTGTTCATTTTTTGTGTTGTTTAGTTCGGTGGGTTTTGACAAATGTACAATGTCATATAGCCACCATTACAGTATCATATAGAGAAGTTCCCTTCTGCTGTTACCAATTCATAGTTCCCTCCTCCTTCAGCCTCTGACTTATTGAATCACTGAACTTATTACTGTCTGTAGTTTTCCCTTTTCTTGAGTGTCATATAGTTGGAATGATATATTATGTAGCCTTTTCAGACTAACTTCTTTGGCTTATCAATATGCATCTAAGGTTTCTCCTTGTCTTTTTTTTGTTCGTTCGTTTTTTTTTGAGAGGAGTTTTGCTCTATCTCTAGGCTAGAGTACAGTGGCGTGGCGCCATCTCGGCTCACTGCAACTTCTGCCTCCCAGGTTCAAGCAATTCTCCTGCCTCAGCCTCTCGAGTAGCTGGAACTATAAGTGGATGCCACCACGCCCAGCTAATTTTTGTATTTGTAGTAGAGATGGGCTTTCACCACATTGGCCAGGATGGTCTTGATCTCTTGACCTTGTGATCTGCCCGCCTCGGCCTCCCAAAGTGTGAGAATTACAGGCGTGAGTCACTGTGCCCAGGCTTTCTTTGTCTTTCATGGTTTGATCACTTCTTTTTATTGTTGAATTCAACATTTCATTATATGAATGCCTCACAGTTTGTTTATCCATTCAGCTGTTGAAAGACATTTTGCTTGTTCCCAGGTTTTTTGGCAGTTAGATGTAAAGCTGCTATAAATGTCTTAACATTCTTGTGTAGGTGTTTATGTGGACATAAGTTTTCAGTTCAATTGGGTAAATACCTAGAGTGCAATTTTCAGGTTGTGTAGTAAGGACATATGTATGTTTGTAAGAAACTATCAAATTGTCTTCCAAAGTGGCTTTACATTAACTTTGTGTATTTAAACAAAATCTTGGTTGTTTCATACACTAATGTATATTGTAGTCGATAGTCACTTGTATTTCACTTATCACTGTATAAACACGTACAGTTTCACTGTAAAGGTTTTATGATTTCAGTATTTATTGCTACATTACTACTTAATGTTACATTGGCCCTCATATTGGTAGAAGACAGATTCTAA
This sequence comes from Plecturocebus donacophilus, assembly GCA_004027715.1. NCBI lineage: Eukaryota > Metazoa > Chordata > Mammalia > Primates > Pitheciidae > Plecturocebus > Plecturocebus donacophilus. The sequence goes on from PVKP010009692.1 coordinate 35,176, forward strand.
GCAAAAGAAAGTACTGTATACATTTAAAGTAATAACATCAGCAGAGTTTACTTTCCATATAGTGAAGGAATTCTCAACACCTTAGTAGAAATAAAAATGCATAAATGAAGAGCTATGGACTGAGTTCAAATCATGATGTTTTATTTGCTTTATATTTAAATTATTTACTCATTCAGTAAACATTAATTAAACACCTATAGTTCTTGATCTGAATGAGTTCTTATATTTCAGTCTCTATGCCTTAGACCAGTGGTCCTCCATACTCTAGGTTAAAACAACATTATTTATAGCAAATATTTTATAATATCATCTTTATATCTTGAAATGAAATATAAACGACTCACTTACACTTTATTGAAAAACAGCTATTTAACACTCTAACATAGTATGTGGTAAATAATAGATTTTAAATGTCCAGACATTTATGGTAAATGTTTGCATGTAGTGTTTAATCATCCATGTGGAGAATTACTACAAATGCAAACTAATATTAATGCTTTGTACTGGAGTTTCAAGTTCCAAGAGCAGCATTAAAGTTGATTATGTTATTTTCTGAAATAGTGAATAACTCTTGGTTAAGTTCTGACAAAACTAAATACATTCTTGGTTTATGTTAGTTGTCTTCCCAGGTAATTCAATGTATATTAAACTAAGTAATGATATAAAATTATATACATTATATAACATTATATATATCTGTTAAATAATTATATATTATAATATGCTATATTTATATTTGAGTGGAAAATGAAGATAGGGTCTAGCATTAAATAACTATAAACCTATTAATACCTAAAGGAATGTCCTGTGGGAAATTTCCCAACATGTAACATTCCTTGTCCTTAGCTATTAAGTATGAGCAGTTCCCATCAATTATTATGACAACTATAAATGTCCCCTCAATTTTTGACTCTCTCAGTGGCACTACCATTGTTGAGAACCATCATATTTGACTATTTAAAAGTGAGTTTATTTGTAATTCAGTTTGTCTGTATAACACATCCTTTATTTCACCACAAAATAAGTTAGTAGTTTCAGAAATCAGAGTTAATGATGGATTGCAAATAAAGTCACAACATTTAGTTAGCTAAGGACATCAAAGGTAAGGCAAGTTTGCTGCAGTATGTAAACATTAGAAAATTGAGAGATACAGTGAGGGATAGAAAAGGTAAATTACTTGTGCAACATCACAAAACCTGCCAGTGGCAGTGCACTTTTTACTAAGCCTTGCGGTACCCCTGTACTTTGGAAATTTGTTCTAAATCTCCTGTGCATAAAGACTGATTTTTCTTCTTATCAAGAACAGAGCAAATAGGATGGAAAAAAATTGGGAGCCCATTAACATTGTATTTTCCCATTAATGTGCTTTAAAATTAATTTACAATTGCTTTTATTTTACTTTTCTTTTTTCTCTCCTCATTACATCAAGTATCTTTTCTTTGGCACTTGTTACTCCTTTGTGATCACTGCATGTCTTTTCTTTTTACTGGCTTCTTAAATCCTGCTGCATTGCTTTTTGCCTTTTCTTCTTTTATCTTTTCCCTTCTGTTTAATTTTTAAATCCTTTACCCTTTATCTTTCTCTTCGTCTTTTTAGCTGCTCTCCCTTCCTTTGATTTCCTCTTAAACATTACTTCTTCTTAACATTGTGTTATTTCATTGATTTTTTTTTTGTTTTATCTTTTTAAATTTTGTTTTGCTTTTGTATATAAACAAAGACCTACCATACTTACCCAAACTGAATTAAAGAGAGAAGATAGTACTGAATCCTCTATACTACATGAAAACAACAACGTTTATTCAAACTTATTGCTTGGATACTGAAAGATTTATATGACACATTTTCTCCTCTTTTTTTTTCTTTTTGCCACTAGCTTTTTATTTTTAATTAAAGCCTAAATAATTGATTTGCTGATACATAGCAAATTTAGTTGTCTTTCATTTTTCTAATATGGTAATTTTAAATGTGTACAAAATATACGTTTGAGACATAAATATTTGTTTAGAGAACAACTAATTTTGCCTTTATTAAGTCTTTAGGATTAGCTGGAATACATTTATAATACTAGTAAGAACACAGATATAGAACATAATAAAAGATTATAATGAATTTTTTTTTTTGCAAAATTGCTTTATGTGTCTGAAGAGTCTATATATTTGACTTAATATATATCATTTTTAATATTAATTTAATAACTCATTTTCCTTGGAATTTAAGAGAGATCTGAGGCAAATGCATTTAAACGAACCTCCACTAAACTGGACTGATTGTTGCTATTTGAGTCTGTCCATGGGCATTCTAAGAAATAACTGAGGTGGATGTCTCAACAGTCACTTTACAGAGGGAGAGGAACTTATGAATATTATAAGGAAAAGCAGAAGTGCATGCAATATTGGGTGCTTCATTTCTGTTTCAAGCAAGCTAATTCTTGGGGAGCATTGAAGAAGGAGACCAAGAGCTAGTGACTTGCACACAGAAAGTTAGAAATTCAGGTTTGACATTAGTGATCATCTTGCTTTACGTTTATCTTATATATATGTGTGTGTGTGATATATATTTACCTTATATATGTATTGTTTCCATCCATACTCAAGCTTAGTTTTACTTACAAATCATTGATAGACAAAAGACAGCATTCTCAGCATCTTTTCATTGCTGCTTGTGATAGTTTTATATATGTGTATGATGTTTATATATAATTATATAAATGATGTATTATATGTTGTTATATAACTCATTACTGATATTATAAACAATAGTTCATTCATCCATCAATTATATTGAACAGTTACTGAAACTTTATTCTTAAAGCTAACTGTAAGAGCTGTTTTTCCTTCTTGGTTAATCATTATGAAGTTCTTACATATTTTTTTCTGATAATGTTGCTGGAAATGTTCATTTTCCTTCTTATGGTTATGATTCTGGCTAGGGTTACATTGGTTTACATTTATTCCATACAGGAAGAAAGGGCTTACTAAGTAGATGGGTAATGTTGACTGGATTTTAGTGTGCATATCAAATATATTCAAAATAAACTATTTTCTGACAACTAATGTGCCTTAGAAATAAAATCTCCTATAGCCTCTGGTACTTGAGAGGCTTAGGAGGGAGAATTGCTTGAGCTCAGGATTTGGAGTCTAGCCTGGAAAACATAGACTTCATCTCCTAAAGAAGAAATAAAAACTTGGTATTTAAATTGTATAGTCATATTCAAAAAAATTTTAAATCACCTTTTATTAAACAATATTTTCTTAGCCTCATTTTTCTATTTTAATTAAAGGCACGGAACAATTTCTTTGCTAATTTTAGACACTTAATTTCTAAACCTAGTGATTATTGAACTATATTGGAGAAAAATTTAAAGCTTGCTTTGGAAAACATGCCCCAGTCAGGATACCTGAGTTCACTTCTTATAAATTGAGTTTGGTAGTCTGTGTATGTGTGTGTTTGTGTAAAATGCACTCCTAGTGTTAATGGACTAATTTACACTCTTTATCAAGTTATGTCAGTCGTTTGAAGAGTGCGGTCTAGCATCACTATGATCTGGGAACTGCTGTCAGAAATGCAGATTTTGGGGAGCCACCCCAGACCCATTGAATCAGACACTGTGGGTATGGGATCTGCCATCTGAGCTTTAACAAGCTCTGCTTGTGATTCTGATGCTGCCTCATGTTCAAGTTCCCTCTACTTACTTAAAGACCTTCTCATTTGATTGTACAATCTTGTTTTTAAAATAAATTTCTTAATATATGCATCATCTTTGAGTGGGTTTAGAATTCAGTAACACCCCAAATTTGGGCTGGACACGGTGGCTCATGCCTGTAATCTCAGCACTTTGGGAGGCCAAGGTGGAAGGAATACTTGATCCTAGGAGTTCAAGTCCAGCCTGGGCAACACAGTGAGACCCCTATATCTAAAAAAGTCAAAACTATTAGCTAAGTGAGGTGGCATGTACCTGTGGTCTCAGCTTCTTGGGAGGCTGAAGTGGTAGGATTGCTTGAGTCTAGAAGGTTGAGGTTGCAGTGAGCCATGATTGTGCCACTACACTCCAGCCTGGACTACAGAGTGAGACCCTGTCTCAAAACAAAACAAAAAACAAAAAGACCCACCTCCAATCTGTAAGTCCATGTATGAGTCAGCCTAGGCTGCGATAACAAAATACCGTAGACTGAGTAGTATAAACAACAATTTATTTTCTCAAAGTTCTAAGGGCTGGAGGTCTAAGCTCAAGGTGGCAGAATGGTCAGGTTCTGGTGAGGGTTCTCTTTCTGAGGGAGAGAAAGAAATAAAGAGCACAAGTGCAACTCTGAGTTTCAGTGCTCTGTGTCTCTTCTTATGAGGGCACTCATCCCATTATATGGGTTCCACCCTCATGACCTCATCTAAACCTAATCACCTCCCAAAGGCTTCACCTTCAAATACCATCATATTGGGAGTTAGGGTTTCAACGTAAATTTTGGTAGGGGACATAATTCAGTTCACAGAAGTCTGATTTTCACTGATTGATTTTTTCCTATATAAAATAAGAAGTGATGCTACAATAAAAAGACTTTTGTGAACTAGTGTCAATGGCTCTCAACATGGCACAAACTAGTGCTACCTTTCTTCTAATAGTGTACTTTTTAAATCTTAGTTTCTTTTGTTTGGAAATGTAATAAAAATGTAAGCTATGTGGGTCATGAATTTTTGGGAAACTCAAATGTAGTGGATATGTGAAAGAATGGTATAGATGACAGAATTTTATAGTTGTAATAAAGTCCATTTTAATTTTTGATCAGTATTATTTTTTTTGAGACAGGGTCTCACTGTGTCACCCAGGCTTAAGTAGTGGCATGGTCTCAGCTCAGTGCAACCTCCATCTCCTGGGTTCAAGCCATCCTTCCCTCTCAGCCCTACAAGTAGCTGGGATTACAGGCATGTGCTACCATGCGCAGCTGATTTTTGTACTTTTGGAAGAGAACGGGGTTTCTCCATGTTACCCAGGCTGGTCTCAAACTCCTGGGCTCCAGTGATCCGCCCTTGTAGACCTCCCAAAGTTCTGGGATTACAGGCATGAGCTACTGCCCTAGCCAGTATTATGTTATTATGTGTCTACCTGCCTGTGTTTCAGTCAGTAACTGTAAGTCCAGCTAAGTTTGAATGTATGACATTCACTCTACTAATTGGAAACAGTAAGTCATCAGAGGTCATAAAGGAGTATTGGAAGTGGTCATAGTAATCATTGAGACCATTTTTCCACCTGATGCAGAAGCCTTCTTTAGAGCAGTGGTCCCCAGCCTTTTGGCACCAGTGGGGAGCTAGGGGATGGAGCTGATGGTTTCATGATGAAACTGTTCCATCTCAGATCATCAGGTATTAGTTATATTCTCACAAGAAACAGGCAACCTAGATCCCTGTCATGAGCAGTTCACAATAGGGTTTGCGCTCTTGTGGGAGTCTAATGCTACTGCTGACCTGACAGGAGGTGATGCTCAGGTGGTGAATGCTCACTTGTGAGGCTCACCTCTTGCTGCATAGCCCAGTTCCTAACAGATCACCAACCAGTACCTGTCTGCAGCCTGGGGGTTGGGGAACCTGCTCTAGAACATCTTCTTGTTTGCTTGATTGCTGTCATTCCCTGAATTAGTAAGGATTCTTCAGAGAAACACAACCAACAGAGAAGAGTGAGGAGAGGGAGAGAGGGAGAAGATTGATTTTATGGAATTGGGATTTGACAGATCTGAAACTGCAGCCAGCCAGCTGGAGATACATGAAAGAGTTGATGTTACAGCTTGGCTAAAGGCAGTCTGGAGACAGAAGTTCCTCTGCTTTGGGTCCTCGTTTTACTTTTAAGGCCTTCAACTAATTAGATTAGTCTCATTACATTATGTAGGGTAATATGCTTTATTAAAAACAAACAAACAAACAAAAACCAAAAAAAAACCTTTTTTTTTAGACAAGGTTTCACTCTGTTGCCCAGGCTGGAGCAAGTGCAGTGGGGCGATCCTAGCTCACTGCGGCATCGAACTCCTGGGCTAAAGCAATTCTTCTGCCTCGGCCTTCCAAAGTATTGAGATTACAGGCGTCCTCCACTGTGACTAGCCCTCAAATATTAATTTCACCTGAAAATTTTCTTCACATCTAGTGACATTTCAATGTTTTGATTGAATGTCTGGGTAAAATGGCTTAGAAAATTTGACACATAAAATTAACCATCACAGCTTTCCTAAATATTTAGGGTCAGTTCTACTTTTAATATATTTGTAACCTTTCTAATTTTAAAATGTTATGAAACTAATATAAAATACATATATAAATGAATGATTAAATAAATACATGTTGGTCAATATAAGCTATATTATCTTACTATTTTTAAAAATTCAACTCCCTCTGCACCTTGTGGAAGCATTAGAAATAGAGCAGAGCTAGGAGAAGTGCATGTAATGAGCACACTGCTTCATAGACACAGTAACGAGTCACAGAGCTCTATGCTTGGTATGGTTATAGCATCTACAAAATGCACAAATTAAAGAAGAGTAGCTATTATGTTGAATGTTTAAATTGAGATCCAGCAAGGATTTTGGCAGAATGATCTGACAAAATAACGAAGTGAAAATTAATGGGATGACTATAAAATCTTGTTCTTAAGTTTCATAAAAGTTTTACATGTCTAGATGAACAAGACACTTAGAAACATACCACCGAGTAAATACTCAAAATACTGTGGGAGATTGCTGGAATTGGTGAAGCAGACTGATACACAACACAGCTGATGCCTAATGTGAGGTACAAAATAAATTTGACATGTTATCTTCTCTTGGTAAAACTTTTTACATCAGATAAGGATTGTTTTAAGTAAAACAATATAGAGGATATTTTACTTACATCATATTCTACTTTGTATTATAATTATTTAATAGCCTAAAAATTATAGTCTACTTTTCCTTCACATTAGTTTATGAATGTTATCCTCCATTTAGTCCTGTACACACAAAATCAGCCTTCAATTAATTCTAGTTTACTTTACTTAAAAGTAGCCATCATCAGATAACTTTGGAACAATACCTTCAAGTTATATTCTTTAATGACAAGCTAATTGATAAGAAAGCAACAATTCAGTCAATCAGACAAAGCCTTAAAGGAGAGGTTGCTGGCAGGATATGACCAGAAGAATCCAGATCAAGCTGTAACTAATTCTTTACAGTTTTTTTCTTGAATCATGATTCTGATGTAGATATAATATGTGCCTTCTTGAGCAATTTATCCAGAGTTGTTCTTAACCCCCGTATCATGTTCACTTTACTGGATATAATTGGAAAGCACATTGTACTGAGATGTATGAGGAGACTAGGGAGACAGGAAACACTGAAAGAAGAATGCATTATTTACCCTTGAACTGTTCTCGGGCAAAAATGACATTTATTGATCTTGCAGTGCCTATGATTTCTATAAAATGTAGTTGTGGGACAGATTAGCTAATACCAATATTGATAAGCATATATTTCTGTTGAGTAGTACAAAAGTCAGAGTTTCAAAGTTGATGCCATTTGACCAAGAACTGTGAAACAATGTTATATTTTATCCTTCCCATTTCTCTGACTTCACTTAAATTACATAAGATTATGCCTCTTAGAATTTCCTTCAATTTGTTCATAGAAATTACATTTTTCCCTCTATGTTAATATTACAATCTGTCTTTATTACTCAAAATATTTTTTCTAAACATTGTCCATTTCAAAGAAGCATCCTTCATAATTAAAAAATAGCCGGCCGGGCGCGGTGGCTCATGCCTATAATCCCAGCACTTTGGGAGGCCGAGGTGGGTGGATCACGAGGTCAAGAGATCGAGACCATCCTGACCAACATGGTGAAACCCCGTCTCTACTAAATTTACAAAAATTAGCTGGGAGTGGTGGCAGGCACCTGTAGTCCCAGCTACTCTGGAGGCTGAGGCAGGAGAATCGCTTGAACCTGGGAGGCAGAGGTTGCAGTGAGCCGAGATCGCGCCACTGCACTGCAGCCTGGCATCTGGCGACGAAGCGAGACTCTGTCTCAAAAAAAAAAAAAAAAAAAAAAAAAAACCTAATTTGGCTGGGCAAGCTGGCTTATGGCTGTAATCTCAGCACTTTGAAAAACCAACATAGGAGAATCGCTTGAGCCCAGGAGTACAAGAACAGCTTGGACGACATGGTGAGATCCCCATCTCTACGAAAAATGAAAAATTAGCTGGGTGTGTTCTTGTAGTCCCAGATACTCAGGAGGCTGAGGCTGGAGGATCACTGGAACCCAGAAGTTGGAGGCTTCAGTGAGCTATGTTCATGCCACAACACTCCAGCCTGGGCAATAGAGTGAGACTCTGTCTCTAAAAAAACATTAAAACATTTTTTAAAAATAATCAAGTTTAAGGAATTTGATTTAGAAAACCACAGAAACTTTGAACTAATCATTTTACTGAGGTATTTTTGTTTTCTTATTTAGTTATATCTTATTTTGTTCATAAAAGGATTATACTTGTTTTTTACTGAATGTATACAATCAAAAGATTAACTTTGATTTAAGGCATTTCTAGAACCAAATCATACACTTGATAATATAGTGCTAGAGTCACCCTAAAGGTTGAAACCATATTAAATTCCAGTTTAATAAAAGGTGAACTATCTACTGTATCCAGCACTAAAATTTTTCAGTAGTTAAGGAATGACTGAAAATTCTATAAGCAGTAGTATGAAATGGGGCAGTTGCCTTGCTGTAAATCTGAAAGTCTGCTTGATAGTACCCTCAAGCAGTCAAATATTTGAGTACAATTGCCTTGTCAGTTTTATGTCAGGGAACTTGGTCGCAATCAAACTGTAAGAAACAAAATATCTTCCCTGGAAACTGTACGCTCTCTTTGCCTGTTCTCTGTCTTCCCTCTCTCTTTCCTTCTCCTCATTTCTCCCTTAATTCCTCTCTGTATGTTCCTTTAAGAAATATCTATTTAGTTCCTTCTATGTGCAAGTCAGTGTGCTAACATGTGCGCTGGCCGTAGGCTAATAAGGCATGGCTTCATAAATGCCATGAATAGTTGCAGGTCTGTGACAATCATTCAGGTAGTTTTTCAAAAGAGTCAGTTTATTACTCATTCACGTCTGAACACTGCATCTGAAATTTTGAAACCCAAATTTCAGACCTGTCATTGGCAGTAATTATTTTTGAGATCCTACATATGTCACTTCAAGCTCTTTAGGCCTTAGTATGTCTTCGTTTGTAAAATGAGGCACCTTCTTTCCTTGTAACAGAATGAGATTTTAGATTGTTAACATCATAGTGTTATTGGAGACCTGGTTAACTAGCTGTAGACACAAGTGGGTTTAAATCATGCCTTTGTGCTAAGAGGTCAAGTTACTTAATCTCTAATTTGCATATATAATATAGGATATATAATTATACTCCCCTAATTAGCTGTCTTGAGGATTAAATGAGACAGTGCATATAAAATGCTTAGCCAGTGTCTGGTACATAATATGAACTCAATAAATTTTATCTGCTTTTATTACTGTTTAATGGTTGTGTAACACCTCTTACCAATCCTTTTACTTCTTTCTCTTGATTATCTCCTTCCATTTTCATGGCTACTAACAAATGTTTTCTACTATTTTCATGTCACCTATTCATTTCCAGTCTCAACCAAATACTGTCACTTAATTTACAAATAAAAATAGAGACGTAATACTTCCAAACCTTCCAAACACTTCTTGCTAAATTGTTTGGATCTGTACACATCCAGATCCTTTTCTCTTGGATGGTTTCTGAAAACATATTGCCAGTTGTGTGGTCATGGAAGTTTTTTTTATTATTTTTGTTTTGAGTTTTTCATCTATAAACAATGACAATTGACAACCAAATCACATAATGCAGGTGAGACATTTAATAAATGTTAGTTTCTTTCCCTGCATTTCTTAGTTTTTCTACCTATATTCTGTACAATCCAGTGAGAGGTGTTTTCTTAAATTACAGATCAGTTTACGTCTCTGTCTTTTTTTTTTTTTGAGACAGAGTCTCACTGTGTCACCCAGGCTGTAGTGCAGTGGTGCTGTCTCAGCTCACTGCAGCTTCTGTCTCTGGGACTCAAGTGATCCTTCCACCTCAGCACATCCTTACTAGCTGGGACTGCAGGTATGCACCACCAGCTACAAGGCCCAGCTAATTTTTTTTTTCTATTTTTGTAGAGATGGGGCTTTGCCATGTTGCCCAGGCTGCACTCAAACTCTTGGGCTCAAGTGATCCTCCCATCTCAGCGTCCCAAAGTGCTGGGATTACAGGTGTGAGCCACTGTGCCTGGCAGCACCTGGCAACATCTTTTGAATAAAGACCAAATGCTTTGTTTGGCTTACAAACCTGATATCGTGAGTCCTTTTCTTCTTTCTACTGTTCTCTCCAACTAACTGGACTGCCGGTTTCTTGCCACATTGCTGTTGGGAACAGTTTCCCTCTATCTGGAATGCCTTTTCACATTTTCTTTATTTCTTCTTTATCTGGCTTCATTCCTTAAGACACAGCTTAACACCCTAAATAGAAAAAACTACATTGAGGGTATGGGTGGAATTAATCACTGCCATGGTAATATTTTATCTACCTCTTACTGAGTCTGTGTTGCATTGTAAATAGTTCTTTATATGTATGTGTTAAAAAAAAAAAAAACCCACATCCTCCCTTCCCTAAATTTCACTTCCTAGCAGAAGTATCTCTTATTTTAAAAGAAATTTTTTTCTGCTCCTTCTTCTGAAGCATCTTCTGTATTTGATTACCTTTTCCTGCAGATCAGTAGGTCTGATAAAAGTATATGTAAGCCACAGGTGTAATTTCACAATTGTAATAACCATATTTTTAATTTTGATTAAAAATTTTTGATTAAAAAGCAATGAAACTAATTTTAGTAGTACATTTTATTTAACCAACATATCCAAAATATTATCAACATGTAATTGATATAAAATTTCTAGTGATTTATTTTATATTTTTTTGAACATGTTCCTTTGAAATCCAGTGTATATTTGACGTTTATAACTCAGTTTAGACTAGCCACGTTTCAAGTGCTTAAAAGCAACATGTGACTAGTGGCTACTGTATCAGACAGACAGCTGTAGAAAAACTCTCGAGAACTGAGTCAGTGAGGAAGAGTTTTAACTCACAGCTCTGCATCTTATTAGCTAAATAATTGTTGATAAGTTATTTATGGTCTCTGAACCTTGTCCTCTTCTCCCCTTCCCGGTTTTTCACATGGGATGATACCACATGAAGCTGTCGTAAAAACAAACAAACAAAAACAAACAGAAAAACTAGAAATATTCTAGGACTCCATTTAAAGCATCGCAGACAATATTCTTACCTATCAAAATTGTTTGATTTTTATAACAAAATTGTCACAGTTTTTTGAGACTGTTTGCTAGTAGCTAAATAATATAATGTGAGTTTTGCTCTTTTCTTATTTGATAAAGGTTTTTAAGCATCAGTGAAATGGCCAAAGGGCAGCAACATGACGGACTTAAGTCAGAAATAGTAAAGTCCCTAAATAATCCTCAAAGTATTATATGTCTTGAACAGCTAAGGGTTGACTATTGGTTTGTGTGCAAAAAATCGTTGAAAAGATCTTTTCTCTGGAGTTTTAGCCCAGATCAGAATTTTACTTCCTTTTGCCACAGGCTGCTGCAAGATTTCCAGAGCAAAGAGAAGGTATAGTATGATCCTTAATGTGAGTTATAAAGATCAAAATACAGCAAAGAGAAGATTTCAGAGATTTAAAAGTGACAATTTTTTCTGAAATTTGGAAATATGTCTCCATATTTTAACTTTATTTTGTATATATTAAAAAAAAATTTACTCTGTTTTTTGAAATGGCCAGACATGAAGTAATGTATGACCGTGAATTTTTTGAGTATGGGAAATGTGACTGGATTTTATATTTCCATTGTATCACATGGAGCCTCACACATTGCACTCAACAAAAGAAACAAAAAAGGAAGATTGTTTAGCCCAGTGTTTCTATACACAAATTTTCTGGACTAAAAGAGTATATTTGAAAAGCAAGGGTAAAGTAAATTTGTAAAAATCAGATGACTGTGGAGTAAATGGTTCATTTTCCAGTCTTTACAACAGCTTCATGAGTGGCACTACAGTTGTAAAGATTTCTTAAACGGATATATTACTATTTAAAGTTTTTAGTATTTTTAGGTTGATCATCTTTAAAAAGTAACCAAGGACTGTGTATTGAGTTTTAGTAAGTCAGGTCATATATTGAATTATCTGGGAAGCGTATTATGAGATGGAGATTAGCATACAGTATATGATTATTAGAGAATCATTCATGAAGTCAAACCTTTGGGAGGGAAAGGAAGAAAGCAGAATTGGGGAGAGGAATGCAGTGGCCGTGGAGGCCTCACAGGCCTCATTGGCTCTCTGAAGCAAGGTGGCTCTTCAGATTCTCCCTCATTCATGCAAGAGTTCAAGCCTTTATAATTCTGCATCGATCATTGGAGGAAGGCTATTCTAGAAAGTCTCTAACTTGAACAGTAGCTGGAAAGGTAAGTCCTTTATCCCAGAAGTGTGTTTGGGCAACACATCACAGCATGGACTACACTTAGGATAGGTTAGTCCTAATGGCCAGGCTTGGTGGCATGCATCTGTAATCCTGGCAGTTTGGGAGGCCAAGGTGGGGGGATTGCTTGACACCAAGAGTTCGAGAATAGATAAACCTAAGGTATCATAAAAATGCTATCCCAGTCCTGTTCCAAACCACCCATCTCTCCAGGACTACAATTAGAGACACATCTTTGTTCTCTCTGTTTCCATTCTTGCCCTTGTCTAATCTAGTCTTCCCAGGACAGACAAAGCAAGCTTTGAAATGTAAAGCTGATTGTCTCAATACCCTGCCAAAAAACTTCGAGTGGCTTTCAACTGAAAGAAAGAAAATCCAAATTCATAACTGTGGTCACTAGTCTCTGCTTGACCTAACTCTTACCTATGTCTGCAACATTATTTTTGCTACTTTTTGTCTCATGTATTATGTTTCAGACCTGTTGGCCTCCTGTCAGTTTCTCAAACATGCCAGGTTATCTTCTGGTTGAGGGCATTAGCACACCTCTTCCCTTTCTATGTGATTCCTTTCTTCTTACTCTTTAGATCAGATCTCCATAGAGGCCTTCCCTGACACTTCCATTTTACATAGGCCCCTAATAGTCTTTATCTGTCATATCACTGTATTTTCCTTCATGGTCTTATTCCAAACTGAAATTATCTTGCTTATTTGTTTCTATATTTCCTGTCTTCCTCTGTTGGAATGAAAGCTCCATGAGTCATTTTCCCACTTTATACCTCTTTCTATAATAGATCTTTGATAAGTTTCGTTATTTGTTACTAAATAAAGGTTTTATCTTACATGACCTATTTGACTTATTTTTAAAATTATAGCTTTATTAAAACATAATTCACATAGCATAAAATTTACCATGTTAAAGTGTATGACTCAGTGTTATTTTACTATATTCAGAGATTTATGCAACTATCAGCACTATCAAATAGTAGGACATTCTCATCACCTCAAAAAGAAACCTCATGCTCATTAGAAGTCTCTTACTACCTCCCTCTACCCCTAGTCCTGGTAACCATTATTCTTTCTGTTTCTATAGATTTTCTTATTCTGGACATTTCATATAAATTAAATAACACTATATTGGGCCTTTTATATAAGGCTTCTTTCACTTAGCATAACGTTTTCAAGGTTTACCCATGTTGCAGCATGTATCAGTACTTCATTCCTTTTTATGGCCAAATAATATTCCGTTGTTTACATATACTATATTTTATTGATTCATTCAGTAGTTGATGGACATTTAGGTTGTTTCTATTTTTTGGCTTTTGAATAATGCTGCTCTGAGCATTCATATTTTCATGCAGACATGTTTTCAGTTCTCTTAAATACTTAGGAGTCATATAATTCTATGTTTAACATTTTGAGAAACAGCCAAACTGTTTTCAAAGTCTATGTACCATTTTAAAATCCCACCATCAATGTAAGAAGATTTTAGCTATCCTAAGTGGGTGTGAAGTGATATTTCATTATGTTTTTGATTTCCATTTTATAAATAGTATATAAAACATTTAGCTTGTAAGCATATGAAGAACATAAAAAGAAATAAGGCAAATTCTTACTTGACTAACATTCACAATAATTTAGTAATGCCTGTTGACATCATCAAGATTCCTATTAGACCTACTTAATTGGTAAAACCATATTAATTAACTAATTAATTTACTTCCACAAATTGAATTTTATCTCCTAGCCTCAAATCTTTTCTAGAAAGCTTCAAAAAATATATTAAGATTTATAGCAACTTGAACTTGCTATTTTAAAAACTAAACTTTTTTTGAATTTATCTTCAGATTACTCTACAATAGGACTTAACTCTTAGTGACTTGAGGCATGTTACTTACTTTGACTCAAGCTTCATTTGAATGCTAAGATAAAAAATAACTGAAAATGCCAGGTATAGTGGCTCACACCAATAATCCCAGCACTTGGGGAAACCAAGGCAGTTGGGCTGCTTGAGCTCGGGAGTTCAAGACCAGCCTGGGTAACATGTGTCAGAGAACCCACAGAGGGTCCCTAATAGTCACCACCTAGTGGACCTTGGAGAAGAGGGTCACCATCCTCCAGACCCCAGAATGGTAGATCCACTGACAGCTTGCACTGTGTACCTGGAAAAGCCAGCCTTATAAAAACATTCACTCAACACCAGCCCATGAACACAGCCAGGAGAGAGGCTGTACCCTGCAAAGCCACAGGGGCAGAGCTGCCCAAGACCATGGGAACCCACCTCCTGCACCAGCATGACCTGGATATGAGACATGGAGTCAAAGGAGATCATTTTGGAGCTTTAAGATTTGACTACTGTGCTGGATTTTGGACTTGCATTAGGCCTGTATTCCCTTTGTTTTGGCCAATTTCTCCCATTTGGAATGGCTGTATTTACCCAATGCCTGTATCCACATTGTATCTAGGAAGTAATTAGCTTGCGTTTGATTTTACAGGCTCATAGGGAGAAGGCACTTGCCTTGTCTCAGATGAGACTTTGGACTGTGAACATCTGAGTTAATGCTGAAATGAGTTAAAACTTTGAGTGACTGTTGGGAAGGCATGATTGGTTTTGAGATGTGAGGATATGAAATTTGGGAGGGGCCCGGAGTGGACTAACATGGTTTGTCTGTGTTCCCACTGAAATCTCATCTTGAACTGTAGCTCCTACAATTCCAATGCATTGTGGGAAGGACACAGTGGGATGTAATTGAATCATTGGATGGGACTTTCCTGCTTGGTCTCATGATAGTGAATAAGTCTCATGAGATCCGGTGGCTTTATAAGGAGGAGTTTTCCTCCACAAGCTCTTCCTTTGCCTGCTGCCATCCATGTAAGATGTGGCTTGCTCCTCCTTGCCTCCTGCAATGATTGTGAGGCCTCCCCAGCCACATGGAACTGGGTCCATTAAACCTCTTTCTTTTGTAAATTGCCCCATCTCAGATATGTCTTCATTCGCAGCATAAAAATGGACTAATACAAAGGACATGATTGTGTTTTGAATTGTGAGGAAAAGAAATTTGGGAGGAACTGAGGTGGAATCATGTGGTTTGGCTGTGTCCCCACTCAAATATCATCCCCAAGTATTGTTGGAGAGACCAGGTGGAGATAATTGAATCGTGGCATAGTTTCTCCCTTCCTATTCTTATGATAGTGAGTTCTCATAAGATTTAATAGTTTATAAGGGGCTCCCTTCTTTGCTGGACATTCATTCTCCTTGCTGCTTCCATGTAAAAAAGGACATGTTTGCTTACCTTTCCACCATGATTGTAAGCTTCCTGAGGCCTCTCCAGCCATGCTGAATGGTGAGTCAATTAAACCTCTTTCCTTTATAAATTACTCAGTCTTGGGTATGTCTTTATTAGCAGTATGAGAATGAACTAATACCGGAGCTTATTTCTCTTTTGCTTATGAAGCTTAGTTTGGCTGGATATGAAATTCTGGATTTGAAATTCTTTTCTTTAAGAATGTTGAATATTCACCCCTAATCTCCTCTGGCTTGTAGGGTTTCTACTGAGAGGTCCACTTTTAGTTTGATGGTCTTACCTTTGTAGGTGACCTGGCCTTTCTTTCTGGCTGCCCATAACATTTTGTCTTTCAATTTGATCTTGGAGAATCTGATGATCATGTATCTTGGGGTTATTTTTCTCATGGAGTATCTTACTGAGGTTCTCTGCATTTCCTGAATTTAATGTTGGCCTATTTTATTAGGTTGGGGAAGTTCACCTTGATGGCATCCTGAAGTAGGTTTTTCAATTTGTTTCATTCACCCTGTCTCTTTCAAGTATTCCAATCAGTCATAAGTTCAGTCTCTTTACACAATCCCGTATTTTTCAGAGGTTTTGTTTACTTCTTTTTATTCTTTTTTTCTCTATTCTTGTCTGCCTGTCTTAGTTCAGAACGATAGTTTACAAGCTCTGAGGATTTTTCCTCTGCTAAGCCTGTTCTGCTGTTGATACTCGGGATTGCATTATGAAGTTCTCATCTTGTGTTTTTCAGCTCCAGCAGGTCAGTTATCTTCTACTCTATACTGGCTATTCTGGCTGTCAGCTCCTGTATTGTTTTATCATGATTCTTAGCTTTGCATTGTGTCATAGCATGCTTCTTTAGCTCAGTAAAGTTTGTTTTTAGCCACCTTATGAAGCCTGCTTCTGTCAATTCAGCCATCTTAGACTTAGCCCACTTCTGTGCCCCTGCTGGAGAGGTGTTGTGGTCATTTGGCGGAGAAGAGGCACTCTGGCTTTTTAGCTTTCAGTGTTTTTGCATCAATTCCTTCTCATCTTCCTTCTCATCTTCCCCCTCAAAGATGAGGTTTTTGAATGGGGTCTTGGGGTCTTTTTTGTTGATGTTCTTGTTTTCTGTCTGTTTTTCTTTTAACAGGCCATTCTACAGTAGGGTTGCTACAGTTTGCTGGGGGTTTGCTCCAGACCCCAGCTGCCTCAGTTTTTCTGTACCTGAAGGTATCACCAGTGAAGGCTGCGAAACACAAAAGATGCCAGCCAAGTTTTTCCTCTGGAAGCTGTGTCCCAGGGAAGTACTGACTTGTTGTCTGCCAGAATACAACTGTAGGAGATGGCTGGAGACTTCTGTTCAGAGGTCTCACCAAGTCAGGAGGAATAGGATCAGGGACCCATTTAAAGAAGCAGTCTGGCTACTTTTTGGGAGAGGAGGCATACTTCATTGAGGGGAACGCTACCTCATCTGGTCTGTTTGTATTTTTCAGAGCTGGCAGGTTGGAATGTCTTAAGTTGACCAAACTGTAGAAATGGTGGCTGCCCCTCCCCATGGTAGCTTCATCCCAGGGAGGACTCAAAGCTCTGTAGGACCCTTGCTGGAGTGGCTGAAGGCCCTGCAGTGAGATCCCATTCAGTGAAAAGTAAATCCATCCGAGTCCCACCTAAAGAAGCAGTCTGGCCACGTTCTGGCAAAGCAGCTGTGCTGCATTGTGGGGTCCCTTCCTTGTCCAACCCTTTGAATCCTCCAAAGCCAGCAGGCTGAAATGGCGGAGTCTTCCTAAACGCAGAGGTGGTGGCCATCCCTCCCTCTGGCAACTTGGACCCGTCTCAGGCAGATTATAGCCTGTTGCTGTTGGCTGGTTGGAATTTGAAGCCAGTAGTTTTTAACTTGTGAGGTGCTGTGGGAGTGGGGTCTGCAGAACAATGCTGGTTGGCTCCCTGTATTCAGCCACCTTCATAAAGATATGTATAGGCAGATGTCTTGCCTTGCCAGGGGTCCCTGGGCCAGAATATGTAAAACTCCTGGGTCTCTGTGTGTGCCTGAGTGGCTACTCTGCTGAGAATCTACCCAGCTCTGTGTATCAGACCCAAGTCCTTGGTGGTGTGGGCTCACGAGGGAGTCTCCTGATATGCGAGTTGCAAAGATCCATGGGAGAAGCTGATTTCCCAGGGAGGATCGAACACTTAATCACCACTTTCATTGGCTGAGTGTGGGGGTTCATTTGGCTCTGTTCCACTCCTGGATCAGCTGTCACCCTGCCCCTGCTTTTCATAGTTCTCCCTGGGTTGAGTTTTTTGCCTAGTCAGTCCCAATGGGAGAAGCTGGATACTTCAGTTGAAGGTGCTGAATTCACTTGACCCTTTCACATTTCTCTCCATGAGTGCTGTGGACTGAAGCTGCTTCCAGTTGTCTTCTATTTCTTCTAAATTTTTAAAAGTTAATCAGTGTCGTAAGTACTGGACACATTTCTTCTTTAAAAATATACTTTGTTTTGGCTGGGCACAGTGGCTCACACCTGTAATCCCAGCACTTTGGGAGCCCGAGGCGGGCAGATCACCTGAGGTCAGGAGTTCGAGACAAGCCTAGCCAACACAGTGAAACACCATTCACCATTTCTATTAAAAATACCAAATTTAGCTGGGCATAGTGACGGGGCGCCTGTAATTGCAGCTACTCAGGAGGCTGAGACAGGAGAATCACTTGAACCAGGGAGATGGAGGTTGCAGTGAGCCGAAATTGTTTTGTGTGTGTGTTCTACTTTCACATCTGCTGAGTTTTTGCTAACAAGGCATGCCATGTTGTTACATACTAACATTGTATTTCAATATTAGTAACAAGATAGCTAATGAGTTTGTAAAGGAAAAAAATAAAATTTACTTTTGTTGAATATCTCTTATATGCCAACTCTTCTTTAATTTACAAACAAAATCTTGGGAATTTCTGGTTTTTTGCCCTCACAGATGAAAAATCTGGCTTTATAAGAATCAGAATCATACCTAAAATTTCATGTTTCTATTGAGGTATCATTAAAATCTAGATATTTTGACCTGAAGGCCAATAGACATGTTGAAAAACAAAAAGGAGTTTGACATTTAAAATTCAACTTTCAAGTGTGTGCTGATACATTTTGACTTTCTTCTTCCAAGTATTTTTGTTTTTTTCTCTAGTTGTTTTTTACCCTGCCTCTTTCTAGAATAGTCTTAAGGCAACTTAGAATCCATAAAATACAAGATGGCATAAATTAAGAATAAAATAAGACAGAAAAACAAGGGTGGGGAAAGACCTTTTCTGAGAAAAACACCAACAACATCCTGTAAATGAATATTGCCGGGAGACTGGAAAACATTTGAGCTGGAAATGGCTGTGGAAGTAAATGGGCTTTCTTGGTGCCAGCTTTGGCATCTGCTCCAGTTACAATATATGTGAGAAAGTGAAGTCTTGTTTGCGTTTGCTTCCTCTGAGTGCCGAGCACAGTGTCATGTACATGGTAAGCCTTTAATAAATGGTTGCTGAATTTGACTTACTGATGACCTTTATGGTCAGCATTCCAGTGTTACTAAACTGGATAGAATTGTTTTTAAGGCAGTCAGGAATTGTAGATTTTTCTGTTAGTGGTATTTGTTATAAACACTATTCCATTCTTTTCTGGATCTGTACTGTAAAATCTTATTTCAGAACTGCTTATTAACTGATCTTACTTACATAGGTATTTCTAGAAATTGTCTCATAC
This sequence comes from Plecturocebus donacophilus, assembly GCA_004027715.1. Lineage (NCBI taxonomy): Eukaryota > Metazoa > Chordata > Mammalia > Primates > Pitheciidae > Plecturocebus > Plecturocebus donacophilus. The sequence goes on from PVKP010009692.1 coordinate 54,732, forward strand.
TAGGAGTGTTATAGGATGAACTATGTTTTTCTGGTTGAGTATGTCTGTAAGCTTTGTGCATCTGTGTATCTAGAGTGTGCACAAAGATCATTTGCTGTCCATTTTGACTATTGTCTTTACTGGATTTTAAAACATTTTGGAGAATTTAAAATTCATAAATAGAAAACATTTCAGTTTGTAAATATCTGAAGAATATCAACAGATGTAAAGTTTATGCTTACTTGAATAATATTCAGAATAACTTTGTTGACATAATTTTGATTCTTATTTGACCTATATAATTTGTAAACACTGATAATTAATTTTGTTCCCATGGGTTACATTTTATCTCCCAGCTTCATATGTTTTATATCTTTACAAACTATATTAATATTTATACCAATTGAATTTGTCATTTCAAAAACAAAATATTACTTCTGAGTTTATCTTCAGTTTCAATATGACCCAACTCTTAGTTCTCTAAGCCACATTATTTAGACTCAAGCATCATTTGAATGCTATGATGAAAAGTAACTAAAAGTAACTACATATAATAGTATAAAAAATTTTAAAGTTAATCATTGTTAGAACAATTAATAGGAACTGGCTTTAGGAAAAATCTTTAAACTTAGCAAAAGTTAATAAGCAGAGAAGCAGAGATTTGAACCACACCAGAGCACTCACCTGGCTACAGATTTAGTAAAGATATCCTCACATAAGTAAAGAAGGTTATAGGAGAAACTGTGCTTTTAAATCTTCTGAGTTAATTTTGTGGAAAGGAAAATGAGAGCATAGGATACTACCACAAATTTCTGTAGGATATGCTTATTTGTTAAATTGCAGTTTTTCTTCTGAAATGTTATCATCAGCCTCATCTTCAAGATTTTTCTGTAGTGACCAAATTTTATACATTTTGAGTGCTCCATGTGAGATTTCAGTCTTTGTACTTAATTTGTTGTTCACTTACTCTTCATGATATCACTATTCTTCTCATTTTACTTAGGCACAGAGAGATTTTATGACTAACTTAAAGTCACTCTTGGGGGCAAGGTATAAAATCAAGCAATTTGATCAAGAGCTCACAGTCCTACATGCAGCACACAGGTGGACACATTTTTATCCCTAAAATTATGACTTAAACGGCAAAAGTAGAATTTACAAGACTTTTTCATTTAGATTTCTTAGGGTCATGAATTTGGCAAACCAAAGCCTATCTCCATGAGATTTTAGAGATTAAAACCAAAGAAGTAACTGTGTAATATTTTATACAAATTCTTAACTGCTTTTAGAAAATCATCTTATATCCTATTTACCATGGCTACTGAAGTTCAGAGAACTATAATAAACCAGTATGCAGTAAAATATATAATAATAAACATATGCATAAAAATATATTATACATATACAGTAAAAAATATTATAAAAATATAATAAACATATGCAGTAAAAATCAAGACATGGTATAGGTCGATATACCTCAGGCTGGAATGGAAGGCTTCAGAGCTCTGCAGGCTAGCTCTGCCTCTGCTGGGTCATTGCTCAGTCACTGCCTTTCCCCCTTATTCCTGCTGACAAAACCATTCTTTTCCTTCTGCTTACTTTACTCCCAAACTTTGCATAACTCTGGACTTGGTATGTACTTTTTAAGTATTTTGTGAATTTCCTAGGGAGCAAAACAACTCTCACATCAGTGGGGAAAATGCTATCTATTCTATGATGATATCCTAGTAATGATAATCTTTCAGAAATACAAAGAGTGCTATTTTTTTTGGTCTTAGCTAGATGATAATTTATGAGAATTTGTTTAAAATCACTGTTTTCAGCTGTTAAAGCATTTGGATATAGTTTATATTTGAAATATATGAAAATAATCCATTTGGAGTTGCACTATTAATATTTTTTTAAGAATTGATATTTCAAAAGCATTTTAAATGTGAGAAGCACATTATAAGGACTTTCATTATTAATATGAATCTTAATAATTATTTAAAAGAAATCAATAATACTTTTGATATTTAATCTTTAACATTCAATTGTATTAATAGAACACAAATCTTTCTTTTTTGGTTATAATCCAGAACTGATAAGATGATCCATTCAATCTGCAGAAGTGGTTTTGTCACATCAAGCCCAATTTTACAGTAAAATGTGTCTGTATTCATTAATTAATTTAAATTTATTTCAGGTTTTTAATATTTATATGATCTTTTTTTATGGTTTCAAGAGATTGAAATTTGCTTGCTTATTTCTGCATGTCACATTACTAGTTTCAGCCATAACAAAATTTCTGTTTTTTAAGTTCAAAATGGTTACATATCTGAAGGCTATGCTAGCCTATAACTTTTTTTTGTAATCAACATATTGAAATACTATGGTTTATAGTCTGAAATCCATGATAAAGAAAACACAGGTATGTTCCCCTTTCTAGCTCCTTACTGATGTACTGTTAGCGTAGTGTGTGCTTAGTGTTGGTTTTCTAAGATACTGTTTTTTTTTTTTCTTCTTCTTCTCTGTCATATCCTTGGGCTGAGAACAGTACCTGGCACATGGTAGAAGTTCAGTAAATACTGAATCAATGAATGACTACAAATAGACAGTCTTACAGTATGAAATCTATATAGATTGCTACCACTGCTTTATGAGACCACTCTGATAAAGTCAGACAATTTCCCCTCAAAAATTTGGAAAGTTCTGAGAGAGACACAGGTGCCAGGTTTGTGGAAATCAAAGTAACTTTTATTACCTTGGTAGAGTCTGAATTGGAGGACATGAACTATATGTGCAGATAAAACAGGCTTCACCTCTAAATTAGACATGATACCTACATAGCCAGTGGCACAACTGGGCATTTACAATCCTCTATCACAGAGGCAGGGACAAAAACAGGCCTGAATTCATCTTCTTTACAGGCAGAACTGAACTGAAAAAAAGGAATTGAGCTGTGCATGTTCAGTGTATTATCTTAAACTTACCAGTCAGGTGATTCTCTGCCCCTCTGATAGTAAGTGAAGGGACAGATGAAGTCAATAGCATTTCTTGATCAGAAGTCCCCTCATGAATATAGGAGGTGAAAGGAATAGAGCTTCCACACAAGGCACTTTCATTAAACATAAATTCCTCCAATTATACCAAGAATTTTCCTGAAATTTTCTGTTCAGCATTTATAAGATTCAGTTGAAGTTGTTATTATATATACCAACATTTGTAAGTCACTACAGTAGATTGTTTTCATGGTAGTTAACACTCAATTAATCTAATACAGTGGAAGATTGTTTAGAATAAGTTTAAGAGTTGAATAAGAAAAGCATTTTCAGATTTTCTATTATTTTTACATTTTATATATTTTTATACATTATATATGCAATATATGCCTTCACTGCAATTTTGGTTTCTAGTAGAGAATTTTGAACACATTTGCTTTATGTTTTACAGGTGATGTTATTTCAAAAAACCCTTAGTTTAATCTTGTAAGTGTACGTCTCTGATTTCTAGGGTCTTGAGTTCCTGTGCTGTTCTATTTTGTGGATTTCTGGTGTCTAAATTGCTATACTGTTCAATTTTGTATATCATTATTATGAAGCAAAATATTGATTCTTCCACATTCTATATTTCCATTTTCCATCTCAAACAAGGTGAAACAAAAGAAAACTTCAGGAAGCAAATGGATTACTAAATTCTGGTTTTATCCAAATGTCATAAGTAAATTATTCTGGCCAGAATGAAAACCTAATTAACACTTTAAAATATAATAAGGATATTCTGATTGGATAATTTTAAGAATAATCAGTTTAACTTATTGACATTAAAGTCCCTCTAATCAGTTGGCAACTACATTCATGATTACAGTTTGAGTGTTATTTATCAACAAATAGAACAGATAATTAATGTTTTAAAACAACTATATAAAGGGTAGAATTGTAAGCTAGGTCATTATTGGAGATAATATCTTTCAGACTATATCTTAGAATTAAAGGAAGTAAAATGAATGGTTTGTAGAAATTTATGTTATCAGCCTATTGTCATTAAAGTATGGGATTGGCAGTCCCTCTGTAGTAGGCACTGAAGAATAGCATTTATCTGCTGTCATGGTCTGGGCTCTGGCCTTAAGCCTGTAAAATAGACTCCTTTGAAAATCGATTTTTTTTTTTTTTTTTTTGAGACAGAGTCTCACTCTGTCTCCAGGTGCCAGGCTGGAGTGCAATGGTGCAATCTCGGCTCACTGCAACCTCCGCCTCCTAGATTCAAGCAATTCTCCTGCCTCAGCCTCCCGAGTAGCTGAGACTACAGGTACATGCCACCACGCCCAGCTAATTTTTGTATTTTTAGTAGAGATGGGGTTTTACCATGTTGGCCAGGATGGTCTCGATCTCTTGAACTTGTGATCTGCCCACCTCGGCCTCCCAAAGTGATGGGATTACAGGCATGAGGAAAATAGATTTGTGTAAACTTCTCACTTTAAAATTAGTGTTTAAGTCCAAAGAGATTAATTTATTGGTTTACTGTGAGCATTTATTTTACTAAGAACAAAATGCTTAGAAAACCTAAGATCTGTGAGTTCTATCTATGTGTGTAGAATCAGTTTATTACCTTCAAATGAGGATTTTGGTCATGAGACTTTTTTTTTTTTTTTGCCTATAGGCAGAGCAGCACTGAAAGCTTAATAACTACTATAATCATGAGGTTGCCTGGGAGTTGTGTAATTCAAATTAAAGGGAGGTTAATATGTCAGATATTTTATGTCATTGGGCCAAACAATCTGGTGTAACTGTACCATAGGTGTGGTCTTGCTACTGGAATCAGAGTAATGAAGTTTACTGTAATTCCTACTGATTAGAAGCAGAATACTCCAAATCTGATGTATAATGTTCTGTATCCACAGACAGTGCTTAAATGAGTATTCTCAGTTATTTCCATGACTTGTTTTATTATGTGCTTTTCATGAATAGAAATGAAATCTATATGGGAGAGGTTATGGAGTAAACACAAATACAAACTAATTTTAGCGAGTATTCCAAAAGTGTCATCTGCTGAATAATTGATTCTTGGTCCCTCTCTGAGTAAGGCACCTTCTCAGCTTGGGCCTGGATGGCCACGATGGTATGTTTTATTACAGACTTCATGATTTTAAGATCATACTTTGTACACATGTGATACTTTTACTACATATATTACAATGAATTGTTATTGTACCTGTTTTCTCTACTAGACTGTGAGGACTCTGTCCCCAGTACTTCACCAAGTATTAACACTCATAAACATTGGCTGAAATGATCTTAAACCTGAAAATGAATTAACATGCATATATACTATTAGTTTACAATATAAAGTGTTAATTTTAGACCTTTGTTTTTAAAAGCCTTGCTGTAATTGTGTTACAGTACTCTCTAACCTCCGAATATAATATGACATTTTTTTGTCCACACAGTCTCAAATTAATGGGTTAGATACATAGATTGTTAGAGTGGTAGATGTGGCCCTCCGCTTACCACCGTAAAAGTTATTCTTTGCACTACATCCCTGCTTACCAAGCAGCAATAATTATAAGGCAGTTCTTCAATATAGGTCTGGCTTATGGCAGTAGAATGTGCAAAAATGCCCCTGGGCCATATGAAAATAATAGTTTTACACAGTGGGAGAGAGTCTTCAGAGCTGCACAGTACTTAAAGTAAGAATGCCCATCAAGAAGGCAACATCCTTTATTCCTACACATAATAAGCAGAAATGAAACTGACATGAGAAAGAGGATAGAATGAAACCAAATAAAAAATAATCTAAGTTAAGCAAAATCCAATGAATGTCAAGGACTGAATATATTAACTATGAAAGAATAATCTTCACTTGTCTGGCAGAATTGCAGTAGGGTTCTGTTATGTGCTGTTTCAGTAGCATATATTGGACACTGTCAGTCATTAAGGGTAGTATTATTTATCCCAAACAGCCACATTTCTATAGCAACAGTATACATGTTTATGCAATTATGTATTATTATATCAAATCATGGTTGATATATTTTGGTACCAGCTGCTGTTCTGAACTTCTCTACAAGTTTTATGTACATTTACTGCCTAATGGAAGACCCTGCAGTCTCCTCCCCAACCCAGCTACTTTCGTAGCATGAATTCAGGCAAAAAACATATAAAGTGAGGTACTAACTTAATATTCAGCATTGTGATTGAACCCAAACAACTGAAGTCTCATTTCATTTTATTTTAAAAACCAGTAGTTTTTGAAATAGATTAATTATACTAGTTTTCATAAGTAGATTGTATACTAATCAAAATGATAATTTTGTAAAATTTTCCAGATACAAAATTTTTTATAAAAAAGTTTATATAAAATTTTAATTATATCATGATTTAAACCATTCCAATATTAAAAATTTATTTTCTAATAGAGAACATAAGGTGGATTTAAATGACAGTAAAGAAAGTGGAAACAATAGTTCTTTGTTATACTTAGCAGAGTTGACTAGAAACTACAACTTTAAAGGAGTATGCTAACATGATCTTCACCCTTTAGAACAGTGTTAACATTTTAATATACTTAGTCTGGTCATGTCAAAATATTTTATTTTTTTCTGCTTTTGAACTTTTTCTTGTCAGTAGTAACAGCTATATTTGTTTTAAATATTGTCAGCACTTTAAACCACCTACTTTATTAGGTAAAACTTTTTCCATTTTTACTTGGAGTTTTGAGTCACCTTATTCAGTGAATATAGTTTAAAAACCTATTTTTATTGTATTTATTTGTTTTTATTAAAGGACTGATTACATGTATAACATATCTTCACTTAAATTTTAATGAATGTCATCCCATTTTTTACTTCTCTATTTTGTTACCCCTCCATTCATTGCTATTTCATGAATGATTTTTGCCTTTAATTCGTACATTTACTTAGTTCCATTGTCCAGCCACGGGATCATTATGTTGTAAACATAGCTGGCATGAGGTTTCTGTTTTCATATTTCTGTGAAGGTTTTTAAAAGGCTTTATATAAAGGTTGATGGCTAGGCTTGGTTGTAGTTGTTTCTTTTTTTTCTCCTAATAATAATGCAATATAAAATAAAATAATGGGAACAAAATTCATAAGCCTATAGTATTATATAACGTAGGTTGAGGAAAAAAGTACATTAAGCCTACAGTATTACATATACTATTAACATAACAGTTTCTGTTCCTATATTTACATGGATTCATCATGACTGGAATCATCATGCAATTCCATTTTATATTCCATTTTTTTTCTTTACATTAGGAATATTATTATGGTAATTATTACTTTCATTGAAAATGTACAATTGCATCTACTCATAATGAGAATTAACTTCAAATAAACATAATTTCAGGTAACACCATTTACCTAAAATGGACAGGATTTCAAGTTGCTTCCCTTAGCCATTGGTGACTGCCCTTACTTAATCAAATGCATATTATATCTGCTTAGGAGAAGAATGGAAGGGAAAAAACTGGCGCTTCAAACTTTGCTTTTCAAGAATTTTTTAGTCAAAGACACACCACCACTTTCACCACCATTATCTTATAATAATAAAACTATATTAAATACTCACTTTAATTGAGACGGTCCTAAGGTTATTGTGTTAATGTTGTTTAAATGCCTATTTATTTTTTCTTGAAGTATTATGTAGAAGGCATCACTTCAGACTCTTTTAGACTAAAATAAAATTCTCTCAAAGTCTTTCTAGATTTTAAATTAAAATTGGTGTTATTTCAGAGGTATTGTGTGATGATCTTTGTTCTTATACTTGGGGGAGAAATAGTTACATAGTAGTATGAAAGATTTACAGCAAATTTATGATAAGTAAATTTGTAGTATTTGAAGATTTTTATATACCTTATAATGTATTTTATAAACAATATTTTAAATATCTGTCACCAATCTTTGGTTATGAAAGCTAAATTTTATGAATTTTAAATGACTAAATTTCAGGTTTCTATGATTTTAATTTTACTGACTTCTTCAGTCACTATTTTCATAACTTTGATACTAAGCCTTTGAGTCAGAATTTAGTTCTGAATTATAATATCCTTCATATGGGTAAAAACAGTTTACTTTGTGGCTTTTTATTTTATGACACAATTTCTAGGAAATCAATGGGCGGGGAGGTGGGTACTGCCAAGACATATTTTGTACTTAAAAATGTCCTAAAAATTCATGGCCTAGAAACAAATAAGTAACTTCAATATTTTTTAAGAAGTCTCTGGGTTTGCTATACTTAGATCCAAAAGAGCCAAGGAAAAGAGGGATATAAGGATTAGTTCTAGACACAACTGGTAAGTAACATTTTTTTTCCATGTGTATCTTCTTATTTTCTGTTTATCGATTCCCACCCCTACTCCCAGCCATTGGGTGATGTTCTCTTTGATGTCCTCCATACTGCACTTAGGGTCTACCATCTCTCCCTAGGGCTGTATACTGTAATAAAGCATCCTATTTCAGAAGTGGATTTTTCTGTGCCTTTTGCTATATCACTTCTTCCTTTTCTTTAATGAAAGCATAATTTGCGTACACTATAATGAAGACTTTTAAACTGAATGATTTGAAATATCTAATAAATTAATGAGGCTATAAGGCTCCGAGCCTTAAGCTCTATTGATAGAACTCTACCCACAAATGTAGATAAATAACTGTTTTCAAGACTTGTTGAGTTCATTCTTCATGTTCTTCTCTTAAGCCCTGCCCCAATTCTATCCTATCAAGCCACCGATGGCTTGTTTTTTTTTTTTTTTTTAATTTTAAAATGTACAATTTATTATTGACTGCAGGTACCCTGTTGTGATATCAAATAGTAGGTCTTATTCATTCTTTCTATTTTTTTAAATCCATTAGCCATCTCAACCTCGCCTCTGCCCCCACGTCCCCTTCCAAGCCTCTGGTAACCATTCTACTACCACTCTATGTCCACAAGTTCAATTGTTTTGATTTTTACATCCCACAAATAAGTGAGAACATGCTACGTTTATGCCTGGCTTATTTCATGTAACATAATGACCGCCAGTTCCATCCATGTTGCTGCAAATGAAAATGACAGGATCTCGTTGTTTTTAATGGCTGAATAGTACTTCATTATGTATATGTACCACATTTTTAAAATGCATTCATCTGTTAATGGACACTTAGGTTGCTTCCAAATCTTATTATATGTAGTGCTGGAACAAACATAGGAGTGCAGATATCTCTTTGATATACTTTCTTTTGAGTATATACCCAGGAGTGGGAATGCTGGATCATATGGTAGCTCTATGTTTATTTCTGTGAGGAACCTCAAAACTGTTCTTCATAATGATTGTACTAATTTACATTCCCACCAACAGTGTACGAGGTTCTCTTTTCTCCACATCCTCAACAGCATTTGTTATTGTCTGTCTTTGGGATAAAGGCCATTTTAAAAAGAGATCTCATAGTTTTGCTGATGATCAGTGATGTTGATAATGATCAGTGATGTTGATGATCAGTGATGTTGAACATCTTTTTTTATACCAGTTTGCCATTAGTATGTCTTTTTCTTGAGAAAGTTCTATTGCGATCTTTTGCCCATTTTTAAATTGGATTATTAGATTTTTTTTCCCTGTAGAGTTGTTTGAGCTCCTTATATATTCTGGTTATTAATCCCTTGTCAGATAGGTGGTTTGAAAATATTTTCTCAAATTTTGTGGGGTGTCCCTTCATTTTGTTGATAGTTTCCTTTGCTTTGCAGAAGCTTTTTAACTTGATGTGATCTCATTAGTCCATTTTTGCTTTGATTGCCTGTGCTTGTGGGGTATGCCTCAAGAAATTGTTGCCCAAACCATTGTCCTAGAGATTTTCCCCAATATTTTCTTGTAGTAATTTTATAGTTTGAGATCTTAGATATAAGTCTTTAATCTGTTTTGATATTATTTTTGACCACTTGTTTATCTCAAGGATGTATTATTGACTTCTGAGCCAAATAGAAAGGTTTATGGAAGAGGGAGATACACCTGCTTACCCATGTGTACCAGACCACTCCCTATCCTCCACGACAGGAATGGGCCACGCCAGGTGAGCCTCCCAAGAGAAATGATCTTCAAGCACAGTATAGTTGTTTGATAGTAATCCTGAGTGTTGTTTCTGATACTTTATGTCCCTTTTTGTTTGTTCAGACAGGATTTCCTCTGTCACCAAGGCTGGAGTGCAGTAGTGCAGTCTTGGCTCACTGCAGCCCCTGCCCCCTAGGGCTCATGTGATTCTCCCACCTCAGTCTCCCTAGTAGCTGGGACTACAGGCATGTGACTGCATGCCTGGCCAATTTTTTAAACTTTTTGTAGTTTCACCATGTAGCTCTGGCTGATCTTGAACTCTTGGGCTCAAGTGATCCCTCACTTTAGCCTCCCAAAATGCTGGGATTATAGGCATCAGCCACCAGGCCTGGCCTATGTTCATTTGTTTAGCCATTCATTTATTCACTAATTTATTAATATGTATTTATTGGGCATTTATTACATGCCTGGCCTTATGTGTCACATTACGGATATAAACAAATCTACTCACCTTCTGTGATTTACTGATAGTCTGTTGAAGTCACTACATTATAAGATTCTAGTAGAAGAAAGATAAGCAAACAAATTTGTTTATAGTAAGATCTGTTTCATGATAAAGGACTTTACATGCATTGCTTCATGAGCATAAAGGTCATATTTTAAAGTAATCCCAAGGATGGGGTAGCTCTTCAAGAAGGGACACTTGAGTTGAATTTTGAAGGATAAGGAGAAATTCAATACAAGATAAAGGAAGAACATCTCTGGTGCGAATGTGAGCATGAGATAGTATAATCTTTGGCGACCCATAGAGAGTACTAAGTAAATGGACAGAAGATTATTCTTACCAGTAACATCTGAGAATATCAGTTACCTTGCTACTTTGCCAGAAAATAATATTGTTATTTACCAAAGAATTTATTGTTATTTGAATATACAAAAACCAAATCTCATTGATGTTTAGATGTACATGTCTCTACTAGGAAGGATAAACATTTTCTTTTCATGTTGTCTTCTAGCAGTACCATTTGGGTTCATATACTTTTGGATTTTGATGTTTTTAATATGTGCCATCTCTGAATATTAAAGATAGTAACCAGTAACTTTTTTACACTTTTCTTCTGTAAATACTTATTTTTCCAATCTAATTTATTACTTTAAAATAGATGTTTTTCATATTAAAGAAGTTTCTTTCAATTATTATTAGTCTTTTGATTAGAAATATGTGTTAAAATTTATCTTATGCCAGTTCATAGTCATTTTCACATGATTTAGTTTACAATGCTGAAGATTTGCAGAAATCATTTTTCCATAATACCTTAATTTAGCTATCATGTTTAATTATAATTGGACCATGGTTTTTGCTTTGAGAAAATGATTTGCAGGTTTTATTCCATTTGGTCTTTCTGTATATATCATATTTTATAATGTATTATTTAACATGGTACTATTTATTTGTTATTAATTGTATATATTTTCCATTTATTTTATCATAGTATGATATTTAATTCTTTTTACTGAAGTATGATATTTAATCTCTTAATGTTTCTAACTGTTGTCACACAAAGAATATATGATATACTAAGAAATAAGAAAAATAATAAATCACCAAGTATTTTTAAAACTACCATCATCACCACCCAACAAAAAAATTTCAACTTACTTGGCAAACTTGCATAAGTGGATTTCTGTTTTGCTCTTTCTAACTTTTCCCAAATTAACACAGCTTTCTTATTCTCTATTCCGTTTTTCACATCTGCATTGAATACTCTGGCAAATAAATTAAGCTGTTAGGAACCTTGAATATCTGATCATATTCAAGAATTTTTTAACAAAAAATTGGAAAAAGTTTTCCCTGATGGCTTGAGTAACTGTTATATTCTAAGGAGTTGCTTTAATTATGTTTATTCAGCTTCCTTTTCTCTTTTTATTTTGTAATATTTGATACATACAAAAAATATATTTTTAAAAATTATGGAATACATTAAAACACTTTGAATCTATACCCAACTAAAGAAATACAACTTTACCAATACAATGCATTCATTCAGCTTTACTATTTAATATTACATTGTATGATTATGCCACAATTTACTTATTTCATTGTTGATAGACTTTTGTTTGCTGTTTCAGCTGCAAGCAATAGCAGAACATTTCCGTATTTCATATATATTTGTTGGTACACATATGCAAGATTTTCCATGGGGCCTTTCCTTAAAAATGAAACAGCTCAGTCATAGGGTACACATGTTTACATTTAGAAAACAATGCAAAATTATTTTCAAAAATGGATGCATCAGTTTTCACTTCTACTGACACAAATAAGTGTTCCAATTACTACACATGCTCATAAACATTTGTCAGACTGCTCCTTTTGTTTCCCTCAGTCTAATGGGTAAAAAGATAGCTCACAATGATCTTAAATTGCATTACCTAGATTACTAATCAGGTTGATCAGCTTTTTATTTGTTTATTTGCTTGTTGGGTATTTTATTTTTTTCTTTACTTTCCCATTTTACTTTGCTGTTATAAATCTGTTGCATGTTGATTTGAAGGAATTCTTTATATATATATATGTATATA